>WNWK01017185.1:32500-43002 GCA_009830355.1 Cherax destructor | reverse complement strand
TAAATGAGGAATAGGAGTGGCCCCAGGACACTACCTTGAGGACACCGACTGTAATTTGTTGTGTGGAAGAGTTCTCTCCATTTGTGTTCACGTACTGACTTCTGTTGCTAAGGTACGACTTTAGTAGTTGAGGGGTGCCCCCTAATACCATAGTGCGCTAGTTTTGTGAGCAATAAATCATGGTCGACTGTATCAAATGCTTTGCGTAGGTCTATGAAGATTCCCAGCGGAACCTCTTTCTTCTCAAGTGCGGTGTATATTAACTCTAACATGTGTGTTATAGCATCGTTTGTGCTCTTGTTGGTCCTGAATCCAAATTGACAGGGGTTTAGTACATTGTGTGAGACGAGGTAGGAATAGATCTGTTTATGAATTAATTTTTCGAAGATTTTAGAAAGCAGTGGTAAATTTGAGATTGGTCTGTAATTGTTCAAGTCAGTTTGGTCACCTCCTTTGTGGATCGGGGTGACCCTAGCTATTTTGAGAATTGATGGGAAGGTTGAAGATTCAATGGATTTATTGAATAATGCTGCTATAATTGGTGACAGTACATGTGTAGCTTTTTGTACATAAAGGGTGGTAAGCTGTTTATGTCTCCTGCTTTGTTTTTTAGGGTGTTGATTATGTGTGAGACTTCAATTGAGTTGGTAGGAGCTAGGAATAGTGTATCTGGGTAGGTGTTGGTGAGGTAGTCTGTTGGACGAGTGTTCGAGCTTGGGATCCTACTCGCTAGATTCTTTCCTATGGTGGAGAAGAAAACATTAAGTCTGTTTGCTGTCTCAATTGGTGAGAGTAGGGGTTCGTCTGTTTTTGATAATTTGATGGTATTGTTCGTGGATATCTTTTTATTTCCTAGAATTGTAGATAGGGTTTTCCAGGTCTTTTTCATATCACCTTTTACGGTCTGACCTTGATGAGGGAATTACTAGTGATATGAGCAAATTCGCCGACGACACGAAGATAGGTAGGATAATTGATTCAAACATAGATGTCATAGAACTTCAGGAAGATTTAGACAAACTTAATTCGTGGTCAGAAAAGTGGCAGATACAGTTCAATGTAGATAAATGCAAGGTTCTGAAGCTCGGGAGTGTCCATAACCCAAGCACTTATAAGTTAAATAACGTAGAACTTAGCCATACAGATTGCGAGAAGGACTTGGGGGTGATGGTAAGCAGCAACCTTAAACCAAGACAGCAATGCCTAAGCGTACGTAATAAGGCAAATAGATTACTGGGATTTATATCAAGAAGTGTTAGCAACAGAAGTCCAGAGGTTATATTACAGCTTTATACATCATTAGTAAGGCCTCACCTAGATTACGCAGCTCAGTTCTGGTCTCCATATTACAGAATGGACATAAATTCGTTAGAAAACATTCAGCGTAGAATGACTAAATTAATACATAGCATTAGAAATCTTCCTTACGAAGAAAGATTGAAGACCCTAAAATTACATTCACTTGTAAGACGTAGAATGAGGGAGACATGATCGAGGTATACAAGTGGAAAATGGGTATTAACAAAGGGGATATAAATAAGGTCTTGAGGATATCTCTCCAAGAGAGAACCCGCAATAATGGATTCAAGTTAGATAAGTTTAGATTTAGAAAGGATATAGGAAAGTATTGGTTTGGAAATAGAGTAGTTGATGAGTGGAACAGTCTGCCTAGTAGGGTTATTGAAGCTAGGACCTTGGGTAGTTTCAAATTTAGGTTGGATAAATTCATGAGTGAGAGGGGTTGGATTTGAGTGGGACTCGCGCATGAGTGGGTAGAATTGTCAAAGCTTATTTCTTGGGTAGCATTGAAAATTGGGTTGAGCAAATATTCTGTTAGTGGGACGGATTGTGAAGGACCTGCCTAGTATGGGCCAACAGGCCTGCTGCAGTGTTCCTCCTTTCTTATGTTCTTATGTTCTTATATATATATCGTGCCGATTAGGTAAAACTTGCGATTTTGGCTTAAATAGCAACGCTCACCTTGCCATATAAGACAAGCGAAATTTGTGTATGCAATAATTTCGCCAAAATCATTCTGAACATAACGAAAAAAATATATTTCATTGTGTTTGTTTATTATTAAATTAATGTTAACGTATATAAAATATATTTAGTTGGGTTAGGCTAAATTAAATTGCGCTTGTTGTAATAAGGTTAGGTAGGTTTTCAAAGTTTCTCTTGGTACAAAATTATAAATTCTTACATTAACATAAATGAAAAAAATATATCTTTAAACGTACAAGAGAAAATTTTATAAAGGACTTAATTTTAGATGAGTTCTTGGTAATTGACCAGTTTTACCTAATCGGCACGACATATATATATGTATATATATATATATATATATATATATATATATATATATATATATATATATATATATATATATATATATATATATATATATATATATATATATATATATATATATATATATTTAACAGAGTCGTGAGATGTTACGCTACTGTGAGGTGTTGTCTTTGTTAGTGTGATGTGACTGTGAGGTGTATTCTGCCTCTTTATAAGCCTTCTTCTCACGTTTCCTTTATAGTTCCTTGATAATGTGAGTAGTCACGAAAGCGCTTGGAATTCTTCTATTTTTTCATAGTGGTTGTTTTGCATATATATATATATATATATATATATATATATATATATATATATATATATATATATATATATATCAACACTGCAACTAGCCATCATGGTAAGCGAAAACCACATGATGCTCTAACCCACAGGACCACCAAATCCTACAAGAATCACACACCCAGCAGAGCTAGGCGTTTTACCGTGATCCGAGGCTATACGTTGGTGTGGGTGCCTCTGAGCTAATTTCATTCTACTCCCCGTTTGGTGGACTAGCCTCAACAAGCAGTATTTTATATTATTGTACTCACGAACGAGTGGTATTGATCAATAACAACACTGCGACTAGCCAAGGACTCGAACCTATGTTGTTTTGGCCCGCCTTATGGTGAGCGAAAACCACATGACGCTCTAACCCACAGGACCACCAAATCCACAAGAGTCAGTCCTAGGTCCGGTGCTGTTTCTTCTATATGTGAATGACATAGCGGAGGGATATATTCAGGTGTTCTTGTTCGCAGACGTTGTAAAACTAATGAGAATACAAGAGTTTAATCCCACCAAGTGCAAAGTCATGAAAATTGGGTGAGGACAAAGAAGACCGCAGACGGAGTATAGGCTCGGGGTTCAAAGACTACAAACCTCAACCAAATAACTGCTGCAGCATATGGGCGCCTGGCAAACCTAAGAACAGAATTTCGACACCTCAGTAAGGAATCATTCAAGACACTACACCTTGTACATCAGGTCCATATTGCAGTATGGAACCCACACCTGGTCAAACACGTCAAGAAATTAGAGAAAGTGTAAAGGTTTGCAACAAGACTAGTCCTGGAGCTACGGGGTATGTTCTTCGAGGAGAGGTTAAGGGAACTCAACCTGATGACACTAAAGAACAGGAGAGATAAGGGGGACATTATAACAAAATATAAAATACTGAGAGGAATTGACAAGGTGGATTGGAACAGGATGTTTCAGAGATGGGACACAGCAACAAGAGGTCACAATTGGAAGTTGAAGACTCAGATGAGTCACAGGGATGTTAGTAGAAAGTATTTCTTCAGTCTTAAGAGTTGTTAAGAAGTGGAACAATCTGCAGTGTGAAGTGGTAGAAGCAGGATCCATGCACAGGTTTAAGAAGGGATACGACAAAGCTCTTGGAGCAGGGAGAGAGTGGACCTAGTAGAGACCAGCGAAGAGGTAAGACCAGGAGCTATGAACTGACCTCTGCAACCACATATAGGTGAGCAAACGCATAGTAAAACATAAAAAAACTGGACAAACAATCACACGCTGCCAGACGAGGTCAATTACTGTGGTCGTATCGACCTTGTGTCAGCTGAGGTCAATAAAACCAACCATTAAAACAGATCCCAACAACTGTTGTCAAGCAGTGCCAATAACATTTGTCAGAGTGCCAGGCACTGCCGCTATGTTTAGTACAAATGATGCCGTTGCTTCATTACATATGGTATATGGACTCTCGTGATTGTGCGAGTGTTTCTGCTCTCTCTCTCTCTCTCTCTCTCTCTCTCTCTCTCTCTCTCTCTCTCTCTCTCTCTCTCTTCTCTCTCTCTCTCTCTCTCATTATTTACACAATGGCTTTATAGAGTTACTAACTTTATTTACAAGCTAAGAGCTGTTACCTACATCAGTCCATTTGAAAGCCTTTTTATTGTTGAGACACAAATAGGGAACAGGATGAAGTTAGAGCCATCTGTGAGCCAGCGATTTCATTTGGTCAACTAACTTTATTTCATCTATGTTATTATGCTGTACAAACATGTTCCAGACTAGTCATTCTAGGAATGAATGATCTTAAATAAAGTAATGTTATTGAGAAGGGTACAACCAGAGTGTAGATGCTGTTGGCTGCCCGTCTTGTTGTGTAGAAGCTGTCTTCTCGCTGACCACGATGTGGGGCCAAGTGTTGTATTTTAACAACATTGGTCTTGTACATAACAGTAAGGCCACCCACATCCCTCCGGTGCTAAAGGCTCTGCTGAAATATCAGACCTCTCCAGGTCGGGTCCAGGAGAGATATGAGTCGTCTTACTCTGTTTTCTATTCAAGAAGTCGTAGATGAGGGGGGGAGGGAGGCAAGAAGTTTAACATACTCAAGGTGTGAACGCAAGCGTGTGCCTCGTACGGAGTTATGCAGCCTCTACTGTCGAGCAGATGTGACGTACATCTAAGGGTTGTAAACTTTCTCTCTCTCTCTCTCTCTCTCTCTCTCTCTCTCTCTCTCTCTCTCTCTCTCTCTCTCTCTCTCTCTCTCTCTCCACTCATTTGTTTCTGTATAATAAGATTGTAACTAATTGTCACTAGCTTTTTCCACCTGACTGCTTCATCTTGTTTATAAATCTACATGTACTCTTGTTAACACTTTTGGGACCTAGTTCCTAGGCCTTTTGTGAATCCTTATGCTCTTGCGCTACCCTCCCTTATAATAATAATAATAATAATAATAATAATAATAATAATAATAATAATAGTAATAATAATAATAATAATAATAATAATAATAATAATAATAATAATAATAATAATAATAATAATAATAATAATGAATTTCTCTAATATGAATGATTCCTAACTAAACACTGGAAGTGAATGTTATTGACAGTGAATGTTGCTGGTAACGAATGTTACTGACAGTGATTGTTACTGACACTGAATGTTGCTGACAGTGAATGTTACTGACAGTGATTGTTACTGACAGTGATTGTTACTGACACTGAATGTTGCTGACAGTGAATGTTACTGACAGTGATTGTTACTGACACTGAATGTTGCTGACAGTGAATGTTACTGACAGTGACTGTAACTGACAGTGAATGTTGCTGACAGTGAATGTTACTGACAGTGATTGTTACTGACACTGAATGTTGCTGACAGTGAATGTTACTGACAGTGATTGTTACTGACAGTGAATGTTGCTGACAGTGAATGTTACTGACAGTGACTGTAACTGACAGTGAATGTTGCTGACAGTGAATGTTGTTGGCAGTGAATGTTACTGACAGTGAATGTTACTGACAGTGAATGTTGCTGACAGTGAATGTTGTTGGCAGTGAATGTTGCTGACAGTGAATGTTGTTGGCAGTGAATGTTACTGACGGTGAATGTTACTGACAGTTAATGTTGCTGACAGTGAATGTTGTTGGCAGTGAATGTTGCTGACAGTTAATGTTGTTGGCAGTGAATGTTGCTGACAGTGAATGTTACTGTTAGTGAATGTTGCTGTTAGGAATGTTGCCGACAGTGAAGGTTGTTGACAGTGAATGTTGCTGGCAGTGAATGTTACTGACAGTGAGTGTTGCTGTTAGGAATGTTGCTGGCAGTGAAAGTTGCTGACAGTGAAGGTTGCTGACAGTGAAGGTTGCTGACAGTGAAGGTTGCTGACAGTGAAGGTTGCTGACAGTGAAGGTTGCTGACAGTGAAGGTTGCTGACAGTGAAGGTTGCTGACAGTGAAGGTTGCTGACAGTGAAGGTTGCTGGCAGTGAAGGTTGCTGACAGTGAAGGTTGCTGACAGTGAAGGTTGCTGACAGTGAAGGTTGCTGACAGTGAAGGTTGCTGACAGTGAAGGTTGCTGACAGTGAAGGTTGCTGACATTGAAGGTTGCTGACAGTGAAGGTTGCTGACAGTGAAGGTTGCTGGCAGTGAAGGTTGCTGACAGTGAAGGTTGCTGACAGTGAAGGTTGCTGACAGTGAAGGTTGCTGACAGTGAAGGTTGCTGACAGTGAAGGTTGCTGACAGTGAAGGTTGCTGACAGTGAAGGTTGCTGGCAGTGAAGGTTGCTGACAGTGAAGGTTGCTGACAGTGAAGGTTGCTGACAGTGAAGGTTGCTGACAGTGAAGGTTGCTGACAGTGAAGGTTGCTGACAGTGAAGGTTGCTGACATTGAAGGTTGCTGACAGTGAAGGTTGCTGACAGTGAAGGTTGCTGACAGTGAAGGTTGATGTTGTCAGAGGCTGACAGAGAGGAGTTTCTTATGTTGATATAGGCAGACTAGACTGACGCTCTCAGATTTTCGTTGATAGCATTGTTATGAAACCCCTGTGGTATATAACCCTTCCCTCCCCTCTCTGTGGTGGTTACTACCTCCCCCTCCCTTCCTCTCCCCTCCATGAAGGGGTCACCATCTCCCCTTCCCCTAACCGTCATATAAACTTCCCTAACGACCCACTGTTCGTCCTCATAATTTCCCCACCAGGCCGGGGCGGGGATATATGTGGGGAACTTGCTTTCTGATTGGCTGGTTATACCTGAGGGGAAAATAGTGATTGGCCGGCTGGCTTGTCATGTTTACCGTGTGTGTGTGTGTGTGTGTGTGTGTGTGTGTATGTGTGTGTGTGTGTGTGTGTGTGTGTGTGTACTCACCTATTTTTGGTTACAGAGGTCGGTCCTCAGCTCCTGGCCCTGCCTCTCAAATTGGCTGCTATTCTCTTAACACTCTCCTGACTCCTATAGCCAAATATCTCTGATGAGTTTCGAGAGCTCTTTTACTCGCGATATACTCGGTGCTATGCTCACCCCGAGGTCCTGCCAAACTGACATTATCAGCCACTGTCCCCCGAGCCTTTACTCACCTTCTGCTCTACTTTGCCTTTCTCAAATTTTCATAACCTTACATTTTTTGAGGTAGAACTCGAATATCTTCTTGGTAAATAAATCCTGCTGTTTGTCTAGGTGCACTGGTACCTTATCCTTGTCCTCTTGTGATTCTGTGCTCAGTTTTTCACATCACCTATGAATAGGGATACGTCTTCTGGCATGTTCACATACATAAGAAACAGTACTAGTACTTGTGGAGCCCCACTTGGCACACTTTTCCACTCTGACACCGCTTCCCGTACGATTGCTCTATCTTCTTTTTGTCAGACATTCCTTGATCCACTGCAGTGCTTTCTCTGTTATTCCTGCCTGCTCCTCTCGTTTTTGTCCTAGTCTCTTATGTGGTGCTGTGTTAAGGGGCACGTGTTAAGGGGTACTTACGTGCCTCTTAAAAGTCCTATGTCGTATGCAGTCCAAGAATATACAGCGGATCCATCCCTCTCTCTCCCTCTTGTCTCATTTTCATTATTTGGTTAAGGAATTTAAGGTTTGTAAGAAAATTAGACACAAATGCAGTTTAATGCGATCTTTTTTGAACTACGTTCGGCACACACAGTGGGCTTTATCAAGTCACAAACAGATCTACCTGAGCAGAGAGTATATGAGTATATATTGGAAGCATAGTGACGTGGAGAATGTTGTGAAGGTTGTATTTGAGACAGACCTTCACGGGACGGGCAAGTAGGTTAGTTCTTATGTACGATAACAATGAAGAAGTTTCCTAGCAATGTGTTCAACTATGTTGTACAAGCCGTTGTTCTGGTTGAAATTGTTAGATATACAGATGAGTGATGATTCCAAGATCATGCGACACTGAGAGTCTTCTTCTCTGGCGATGAGTCTTGCGTCTCTGTAGTTGATTAAATTGTTGTGGAAATTTCGGTGTTGAACGCAGGCATTCCTGAAATCATCCGTTCTGCCTGCGTACTGGTGTTCTGAAGTACGTGTTTGGTGGTCTCTGGATGTCTCGCCCACGTATAATTGCAATCATTGCAAGGGATTACGTGTACCCCTGTAGAGTATTGAACCTAGTGGTGTTCCTTACTGATGATGTCCTTGATGGTGGTGGATGTGGAGGCAGATATTTAGAATAAGGTATTGGAAAAGATGTTGGAAACGCGTTTGGTAACACAGTTAGTGGGGAGGACTATGTATCTCCTCTCGTCAGTGTCTTGTCTGGTGAAGTGAAAATACTATATGCTTCTTACTTTCCTGACAAATAAGTTATAAACTTATCCCCAAATGTAGGCTTAAGTCACGGCCTCAGTTCCCCGGCCTTTCATTAGATTTGGCTGATCAGTCTAAAATAACTGAAAATGGAGGTCAGTGGCGTCATGTCCTACAAAACTGACTGGCATAAAAATTTTGAAGGAAAGATACCAACAGTTGGTTCATTATTTTGAACAAAAGCAATCACAGTAAAAAATACTTCAGGAGATTTGCTGAAAGACCTTGCTGAATTTGCACTGAACTTACACTAACTGAAACAATACCAATATACCACTGAATATGGAATATACCAGTGACAGAATATATATAAGTAACTTCGTCTTTGAGCTGTTTTTTTTTTCAAGAGTTACGACATTAAAAACAGAATTTAGAAATTGCTGCAGATGTGATGGGTGCAGACACATTGGAGACAGCTGTTACGCCAGTAGACAACACTAGATAACAGCTGGTACTCCAGTAGACATACTAGGCCAGCTGGTACTCCAGCAGACACACCAGAACAGCTGGTACTCCAGCAGACACACCAGAGAGCAGCAGGAGACGGGACCTAACTCTGCTGTTCTTCCAGGTCCACCATACCTGCAAATGCTGCTCTTAATAGCAGGAAGACCATAGTTCGCGGCCAAGACACTTTATTGTTTCCGAGGTGACGGGTAATGACGTTAATTGAAGGTGGAGTCTCGCCCACTGGCTGACCATAACTCACAAGAGCATCACCAGCACCTCAGACCCTACCCAACAACGCTCCCATAATACATCACCTTCAAAAAAAAAAAAAATGAAAAAAAATCATTCTACAATAATACTTTCCCGATTTTTTTATTGTTAATTTCGGTTCATCCGTTGCGAATAATCGTTAATATTCCGGCCGACCGTACGTAAATATTTGGTGTTTAAGCGTAAAATTTAAAAACACCTGTAACGAATTGCAGACTTATAAATAGGTTGTAATCACCTCTCATTAGCATGAAGGGAATGACGGCTACGATGTAGCCAGCTCACTGGCGATTCTGAGCTCTAATGTGGGGTTGAACTGGGCAGATAATGCCTTGCTAATTAACATGCAGGCGATTTGAGGTTAGCCAGCTGATGGTCGTTCGATGGTGGTGGTTCGGTGGTGGTAGTGGTGGTTCAGTGGTGGTACTTTCACTTCTACACTCTAGTCCTACCATGTCACTTTCACCACTACACTATAGACCTACCATGTCACTTTCGCTACTACACTATAGACCTACCATGTCATTTTCATTACTACACTTTAGACCTACCATGTCACTTTCATCACTACACTACAGACCTACCATGTCACTTTCACCACTACACTATAGACCTACCATGTCACTTTCACTACTACACTATAGTCTTACCATGTCACTTTCACCACTACATTATAGACCTACAATGTCACTTTTATCACTACACTATAATTCTACCATTTCACTCTCACCACTACACTATACAGACCTACCATGTCACTCTCACCACTACACTACAGACCTACCATTTCACTCTCACCACTATACTCCTGATACATCTATCGCGCCTCTGGTAGATAGTTTCAACAAGTAGTAGTCATTATGTCTAGCAGGTAGGAGTCATTGAGGCTATCTACTAATAATGAGGCTTTTATCTTCCTAACTGATTCTCATGCAGGTTCTTAGAGAAGGTAACTAGACGGAATGAGATCGTTAGAATATCTCTTGGATTTTCTCTCCCGCGTTAGGTGATTTTTATCGGGTGATTTTATTTTTTGCTCGTGCTAGTTTAATGTGATTGAGAATTATTTGGAGTGTCATCAGTTGTTATCTTGCGTTTGAAGGGTGGTTTGTGTTGCTTATATTCGTACGATATATTGCTGTGTGTACACTTGTATGATAGTCTCAACCTTCGTACGTTATTATTTTGTTTACATTTTTACGATAGTCAGCCTTCGTACGTTTACTGAAGTGTTATCGTTGTGCTTATTATTAATCCATGAGATTATCTCGTTCATTTGAATACATCTGTAGTAATTTAACTTAGATTTTATGCTCATAATTAACTCTAGTGTGCTTGCAAGACTTCCA
>WNWK01017185.1:0-27500 GCA_009830355.1 Cherax destructor | reverse complement strand
ACCACTCTGATGGACCATCACTGAGATACAGACCTGGTCTTCAAGACCACTCTGGTGTACCATCACTGAGATACAGACCTGGTCTTCAAGACCACACTGGTGGACCATCACTGAGGTACAGCCCTGGTCTTCAAGACCACTCTGGTGGACCATCACTGAGATACAGACCTGGTCTTCAAGACCACTCTGGTGGACCATCACTGAGATACAGACCTGGTCTTCAAGACCACTCTGTGGACCATCACTGAGATACAGACCTGGTCTTCAAGACCACACTGGTGGACCATCACTGAGGTACAGCCCTGGTCTTCAAGACCACCTGGTGGACCATCACTGAGATACAGACCTGGTCTTCAAACCACCTGGTGGACCATCACTGAGATACAGACCTGGTCTTCAAGACCACACTGGTGGACCATCACTGAGATACAGACCTGGTCTTCAAGACCACTCTTGTGGACCATCACTGAGATACAGACCTGGTCTTCAAGACCACACTGGTGGACCATCACTGAAGTACACAGACCTGGTCTGCAAGACCACTCTGGTGGACCATCACTGAGATACAGACCTGGTCTTCAAGACCACACTTGTGGACCATCACTGAGGTACAGCCCTGGTCTTCAAGAACACTCTGGTGGACCATCACTGAAGTACACAGACTTGGTCTTCAAGACCACTCTGGTGGACCATCACTGAGATACAGACCTGGTCTTCAAGACCACTCTGGTGGACCATCACTGAGATACAGACCTGGTCTTCAAGACCACTCTGGTGGACCATCACTGAGATACAGACCTGGTCTTCAAGACCTCTCTGGTGGACCATCACTGAGATACAGACCTGGTCTGTGCTGAGAGTTTCCTATAATCCCTACTTCAGGTATTAAAGTGTTCTTGACTGGTGTTGAACAGGTTACATTAAACCTTAATTACCCTCGTGTAGTCGATAGGCTTTAAACCCCATTAACCAACCAACATTACGAGGCAGCAGTGTCACACTTCCTGATAACAACTGATCTGTCACCGAAAAATCATATATCGAATTAAATGTAAATTTTTACTCTCGCTGAAAAAGTAATAAATGACATAGCCATGCACTCTGCCCCTCACTCAGACATAGCCATGCACTCTGCCCCTCACCCAGACATAGTCATGCACTCTGCCTCTCACCCAGACATAGCCATGCACTCTGCCCCACACCCAGACATAGCCATGCACTCTGCCTCTCACCCAGACATAGCCATGCACGCTGCCCCACACCCAGACATAGCCATGCACTCTGCCTCTCACCCAGACATAGCCATGCACTCTGCCCCACACCCAGACATAGCCATGCACTCTGCCCCTCACCCAGACATAGCCATGCACTCTGCCCCACACCCAGACTCGTGGAACTCAAGTGTTCATCAAGAACTGCAAGAAACCCCTGCAATGTGCCTTAAATATTCGATGGAGAGAGAACATAGCCTCAGGGGTCATCGCACAGTCGTTTAAAGCGACAGACATAGCCCCACTCCACAAAGGTGGCAGTAAAGCAATTGCAAAGAATTACAGACTGATAGCACTAACGTCCCACATCATAAAAGTCTTTGAAAGGGTTCTAAGAAATAAGATTGTCAACCACTTGGATATCTATCAGTTGCACAACCCACAGTAACACGGGTTTAGAACAGGTCGCTCCTGCCTATCACAACTACTGGACCACTATGACGTGGTCCTGGATGCTCTGGAGGACAAACAAAATGCAGATCTAATATACACAGACTTTGCGAAAACCTTTGACAAGTGTGACCATGGTGTAATAGCACACAAAATGCCTGATAAAGGAATAACAGGAAAAGTTGGTAGATGGATCTATAACTTTCTAAAGAGTAATAGTGAACAGAGTAAAGTCAGAGGTGGTTATAGTGAAAAGGTCTGTGCCACAAGGCACAGTACTCGCTCCCATCCTGTTCCTCATCCTCATATCTGACATAGACAAAGATGTAAACCACAGCACCGTGTCCTCCTTTGCTGTTGATACCAGAATTTGCATCAGTGTCATCCACTGAGGACAGTGTCATCCACTGAGGACAGTGTCATCCACTGAGGACAGTGTCATCCACTGAAGACAGTGTCATCCACTGAGGACAGTGTCATCCACTGAAGACAGTGTCATCCACTGAGGACAGTGTCATCCACTGAGGACAGTGTCATCCACTGAGGACAGTGTCATCCACTGAGGACAGTGTCATCCACTGAAGACAGTGTCATCCACTGAGGACAGTGTCATCCACTGAGGACAGTGTCATCCACTGAAGACAGTATCATCCACTGAGGACAGTGTCATCCACTGAGGACAGTGTCATCCACTGAGGACAGTGTCATCCACTGAAGACAGTGTCATCCACTGAAGACAGTGTCATCCACTGAGGACAGTGTCATCCACTGAGGACAGTGTCATCCACTGAAGACAGTATCATCCACTGAGGACAGTGTCATCCACTGAGGACAGTGTCATCCACTGAAGACAGTATCATCCACTGAGGACAGTGTCATCCACTGAGGACAGTGTCATCCACTGAGGACAGTGTCATCCACTGAGGACAGTGTCATCCACTGAGGACAGTACAAATCTCCAAGCGGACATTAACCAAGTTTTTAAATGGGCCGCAGAAAGCAATTTGCATTGAACACAAATTTCAATTACTCCGCTATGGAAAACTAGAGGAAGTAAAAACTGTATCAGTACGTTGGTTTACGTGCGGCCAGCAGTAACAGCCTGGTTGATCAGGCCCTGATCCACCGCGAGGTCTGGTCATGGAATTGGCCGCGTGGGCGTTGACCCTCGGAATACCCTCCAGGTATTATGTACTCTAAGCGAGGACTTTGGGTAACTTTAAACGTAGGTTAGAGAAATACATGAGTTAGGGGTAGGTGGGTGAATTGAACCTGCCTAGTATGGGCCAGTAGGCCTACTGCAGTGTCCCTCCAGTCTTGTGTTCTTATTTTCTGACTCGCAGGTTCACAGAAACATCGCCCGAGTATTACCGGTTCACAGAAACATCGCCCGAGTATTACCGGTTCACAGAAACATCGCCCGAGTATTACCGGTTCACAGAAACATCGCCCGAGTATTACCGGTTCACAGAAACATCGGTCGAGTATTACCGGTTCACAGAAACATCGCCCGAGTATTACCGGTTCACAGAAACATCGCCCGAGTATTACCGGTTCACAGAAACATCGCCCGAGTATTACCGGCTCACAGAAACATCGCCCGAGTATTACCGGTTCACAGAAACATCGCCCGAGTATTTCTGGTTCACAGAAACATCGCCCGAGTATTGCCGGTTCACAGAAACATCGCCCGAGTATTACCGGTTCACAGAAACATCGCCCGAGTATTACCGGTTCACAGAAACATCGCCCGAGTATTGCCGGTTCACAGAAACATCGCCCGAGTATTACCGGTTCACAGAAACATCGCCCGAGTATTACCGGTTCACAGAAACATCGCCCGAGTATTGCCGGTTCACAGAAACATCGCCCGAGTATTGCCGGTTCACAGAAACATCGCCCGAGTATTACCGGTTCACAGAAACATCGCCCGAATATTACCGGTTCAAAGAAACATCGCCCGAGTATTACCGGTTCACAGAAACATCGCCCGAGTATTGCCGGTTCACAGAAACATCGCCCGAGTATTGCCGGTTCACAGAAACATCGCCCGAGTATTACCGGTTCACAGAAACATCGCCCGAGTATTGCCGGTCCACAGAAACATCGCCCGAGTATTGCCGGTTCACAGAAACATCGCCCGAGTATTACCGGTTCACAGAAACATCGCCCGAGTATTACCGGTTCACAGAAACATCGCCCGAGTATTACCGGTTCACAGAAACATCGCCCGAGTATTGCCGGTTCACAGAAACATCGCCCGAGTATTGCCGGTTCACAGAAACATCGCCCGAGTATTGCCGGTTCACAGAAACATCGCCCGAGTATTGCCGGTTCACAGAAACATCGCCCGAGTATTGCCGGTTCACAGAAACATCGCCCGAGTATTGCTGGTTCACAGAAACATCGCCCGAGTATTGCCGGTTCACAGAAACATCGCCCGAGTATTGCCGGTTCACAGAAACATCGCCCGAGTATTGCCGGTTCACAGAAACATCGCCCGAGTATTGCCGGTTCACAGAAACATCGCCCGAGTATTGCCGGTTCACAGAAACATCAAGTTAGGTAAGGTGGTCTGTGTTTTGTTGTCCACCATTACTAAACTCGCACCAAATTTTGGGAAAATCCTCTCAACATTTTCGCGTGCATTTGCGTGTGTCGTGAAAAGTCTCCCCGCCATGACCTCGCCTGGGGAACATTTCTCTGTTATCGTCCCTAAGCTGAGAGTCGACCCCAAAAAATTAATTAGGTTTAAATGCAGCTATTAGCGCCATTGTTTGTAGCGGCCGGAAATGAACTAACAACTGGAATTGGCCGCTTTAATGACCGCCTCTCCGGTAATTGTATTTTTAGTGGCATGCTTACCGCGGTATATAATAACGCAGGCAACGTTAATTGCCCAGGTAAGGTTAAGACAGGTGAGAGGAAATTTAAAAATTATTACGCTTTAGCAATTAGTTTTTTGGGGAGTTTGGGAGAGAGAGGAACGTATTGCACGATGTTGTTATTAACCTGTTCACTCGCTGGGCTATTGTACATTTTAAAACTTGAAGCATATGTTGTGTGTCATCCTTCAGTCACCCCTCTGTCTGGCTGGCACCTCCAGTCACCCCTCTGTCTGGCTGGCACCTCCAGTCACCCCTCTGTCTGACTGGCACCTCCAGTCACCCCTCTGTCTGGCTGGCACCACCAGTCACCCCTCTGTCTGGCTGGCACCTCCAGTCACCCCTCTGTCTGGCTGGCACCTCCAGTCACCCCTCTGTCTGGCTGGCACCTCCAGTCACCCCCTCTGTCTGGCTGGCACCTCCAGTCACCCCTCTGTCTGGCTGGCACCTCCAGTCACCCACTGTCAACTTCAGTCACCCGTCTGTCTGACACCTCCAGTCCTTCTGTCTTAATAGGTGGTGATCACTCCCTCGGTTATGATGGGTGGTGATCACTCCCTCGGTTATGATGGGTGGTGATCACTCCCTCGGTTATGATGGGTGGTGATCACTCCCTCGGTTATGATGGGTGGTGATCACTCCCTCGGTTATGGTGGGTGGTGATCACTCCCTCGGTTATGATGGGTGGTGATCACTCCCTCGGTTATGATGGGTGGTGATCACTCCCTCGGTTATGATGGGTGGTGATCACTCCCTCGGTTATGATGGGTGGTGATCACTCCCTCGGTTATGATGGGTGGTGATCACTCCCTCGGTTATGGTGGGTGGTGATCACTCCCTCAGTTATGATGGGTGGTGATCACTCCCTCGGTTATGATGGGTGGTGATCACTCCCTCGGTTATGATGGGTGGTGATCACTCCCTCGGTTATGATGGGTGGTGATCACTCCCTCGGTTATGATGGGTGGTGATCACTCCCTCGGTTATGATGGGTGGTGATCACTCCCTCGGTTATGATGGGTGGTGATCACTCCCTCGGTTATGATGGGTGGTGATCAGTATATTATACAACCCATCATCAACAGGTCATCAATAGTTCAGTATATACCACACAATCCATCATCAACAGGTCATCAATAGTTCAGTATATACCACACAACCCATCATCAACAGGTCATCAATAGTTCAGTACATACCATACAGCCCATCATCAATAGGTCATCAATAGTTCAGTATATACTATACAGCCCATCATCAATAGTTCAGTATATACCATACAACCCATCATCAATAGTTCAGTATATACCATACAGCCCATCATCAATAGTTCAGTATATACCATGCAGCCCATCATCAATAGTTCAGTATATACCATACAGCCCATCATCAATAGTTCAGTATATACCATACAGCCCATCATCAATAGTTCAGTATATACCATGCAGCCCATCATCAATAGTTCAGTATATACCATGCAGCCCATCATCAATAGTTCAGTATATACCATACAGCCCATCATCAATAGTTCAGTATATACCATACAGCCCATCATCAATAGTTCAGTATATACCATACAGCCCATCATCAATAGTTCAGTATATACCATACAGCCCATCATCAATAGTTCAGTATATACCATACAACCCATCATCAATAGTTCAGTATATACCATGCAGCCCATCATCAATAGTTCAGTATATACCATGCAGCCCATCATCAATAGTTCAGTATATACCATACAGACCATCATCAATAGGTCAATATATAATTCCAGTCAAGACTTTCTGAAATCTTCGGGGTGAGTGTACTCACCTATTTGTGGTTGCAGGGCTCGATTCACAGCTCCTGGCTCCGCCTCTTCGCTGGTCGCTACTAGATCCACTCTCTCCCTGCTCTAAGAGCTTTATCGTATCTCCTCTTAAACCTATGTATGGATCCTGCCTCCAGTACATTACTCTCCAAATTGTTCCACTTCCTGACAACTCTATGGCTGAAGAAATACTTCCTAACATCCCTGTGAATCATCTGAGTTTTCAACTTCCAGGTGAGACCCCTTGTTGCTGTGTCCCATCTCTGAAACATTCTGTCCCTATCCACCTTGTCAATTCCTGTCAGTATTTTATATGTCGTTATCATGTCCTCTCTACCTCTTCTGTCCTGTGTCGTCAGGTAGATTTCCCTTAACCTCTCCTTGTAGGCCATACCCCTTAGCTCCGGGACTAGTCTTCTTCCAAACCTTAGCACTTTCTCTAATTTCTTAACGTGCTTGACCTGGTGTGGGTTCCACACTGGTGCTGCATACTCCAATATGGGCCTGACGTACACGGTGTACAGTGTCTTGAATGATTCCTTGCTTAGATGTCGGAACTCTATTCTTAGGTTTGCCAGGCGCCCGTATCCTGCAGCTGTTATTTGGTTGATGTGTGCCTCAGGAGATGTGTTTGGTATTATACTCACTCCAAGATCCTTTTCCTTGAGTGAGGTTTGCAGTCTTTGGCCTCCTAGACTGTACTCTGTCTGCGGTCTTCTTTGAACTTTCCCGATCTTCATGACTTTGCACTTGGTGGGGTTAAACTGTCGGAGCCAGTTGCTGGACCAGGCCTGCAGCCTGTCCAGATATTTTTGTAGTTCTACCTGATCCTTGTCCGATTGAATTCTCCTCATTAGCTTCATATCGTCTGCAAACAGGGACACTTCTGAGTCTGTCCCTTCCGTCATGTCATTCACATATAGCAGTGACACCTCGTCACGTACCATGACTCGCTGTTGCCTTCCTGTCAGATATTCTCTGATCCATTGCAGTGCCTTCCCTGTTATACCTGCCTGGTCCTCCAACTTTTGCACTAATCTCTTGTGTGAAATTGTGTCAAAAGCCTTCTTACAGTGCAAGAAAACGCAATCTACCCACCCCTTCACTTACCGTACTAGGCAAACTGTTCCACTCATCGACTACTCTATTAAAGCCTGACTCATCAGCATACACATTGCACATCATGATGACAGACGCGATGACAACATGCAACTCTCTTGGAAGGAGTGAATGAGGAAGGATGTGAGCAAGAGACTGGTATAACTAAAGGGGATACAAATGGGGTGCTGGGAATATCTAAGCTAAAAAAAAAAGAAACTCGAGATAATATACATTCAGGTTTGATCCATTTAGATTTAGAATATAGAAAGCACTGGTTTAGAAACTCAGTTGTTGAGGAGTGGAGCTGTAGCCACGTACCATCACTGATGGTATTGTCTTCAGTAGTTTTAAAAATATACAGAAAATCAATAAGCTTTGAACATTACACAGTAGCTACCACTATTAAAACAAACTATAAACATTACACAGTAGCTACCACTATTAAAACAAACTATAAACATTACACAGTAAGTACCACTATTAAAACAAACTTGCCTGCAGAGTCTCCTCCACCAGTAGTGTGTGGTCATCAGTACCATTGTCCTCGACACCTGCACAGTAGTGTGTGGTCATCAGTACCATTGTCCTCGACACCTGCACATCGTTTAAGAGACCTTGATTACCTTACCTGAGTATAATCCCAGGTCAGGTTACCCTCTGCTATTTCACCTAAGACCGAGGTCCCTTATAAGTGAGCTCACTTCCTATACAGAAGAGTCAGTCAGATCAATAAGGTAGCGGTCGATGGTGCCTGGCTCCCCTGACACGACCATCCACTACCACCCCGTCACACGTGTTCTATGATATCGTCTTGCCACGCCCCACCCACTGACTGCATCCACCTCACCTAACATATTAGGACAGATATCTGTGTCACCTGTTTTTACGACTGAGTCAACTACAGGAAATATATAACAACAATTCACACGGCATCTTAAGTATCTATGAGTCCTTGTATACCAACCTTACTCTGGCATCTTAAGTATCTATGTATCCGTACATACCAACTTTACTCGGTCATCTGTGTCCAGGAGCTTTATCAAGCCTATTGGCTTGATACCCAGATGTTGCACATGTGTCTAATTTATCAAATATTAGTTACATTGTACTGCATGCGCGAGTGTGTGTGTGTGTGTGTGTGTGTGTGTGTGTGTGTCAAATAGACACATATGAGGTAACTAATATAGTTTACTGATGTTTTCTTCTGAAATAAACATGAATGAGATATTACGACATATAATTTAGGAAGTCCTTCACAAGGGTATACATAGGGTGTTACGGGAACTTGAGCTTGTGAGAGGGACTGAACGAGTGTCAAGGAGGGATTACCTGCCTATCTTAGGAGGGATTATCCCATTGTCTGAGAGAGATTACTGCTTAGTCGGTGGTCGGATGTGGTGTAGGGAGACTGGTGAGGTATGTAAGTGTGTGTGTGTAGTAGTAGTAGTAGTAGTAGTAGTAGTAGTAGTAGTTGCTGTAGTAGTTACTGGTTGTCAAAGGCACTTTTCCATAGACACTTGACCTGTTGATTGTGTGGTGAGTGAGTGTGTGTGTGTGTTCGTAGTAATAGTTACTAAGTGTGTGTGCGTGTATGTACTTACCTAATTGTGGTTGCATGGGTCGAGACTCAGCTCCTGGCATGGTGTGTGTGTGTGTGTGTGTGTGTGTGTGTGTGTGTGTGTGTGTGTGTGTGTGTGTTTATGTACTCACCTAATTGTGGTTGCAGGGGTCGAGTCATAACTCCTGGCCCCGCCTCTTCACTGATTGCTACTAGGTCCTCTCTCTCCCTGCTCCATGAGCTTTATCAAACCTAGTCTTAAAACTATGTATGGTTCCTGCCTCCACTACGTCGCTTTCTAGGCTATTCCACTTCCTGACAACTCTATGACTGAAGAAATACTTCCTAACATCCCTTTGACTCATAGGAGTCTTCAACTTCCAATTGTGACCCCTTGTTTCTGTGTCCCCTCTTTGGAACATCTTGTCTCTGTCCACCTTATCTATTCCTCGCAGTATTTTATATGTCGTTATCATGTCTCCCCTAACCCTCCTGTCCTCTAGTGTCGTCAGGCCGATTTCCCTTAACCTTTCTTCTACCACTACTATTACTTCTAACTACTACTATTGATATCACTATGCTACTATTCCTGCTATTATTATTATTATTATTATTATTATTGTTAATACTATTATTACTATTATTGCTCCTCTTATTACTAATAATAATAATAATAATAATAATAATAATAATAATAATAATAATAATAATAATAATAATAATAATAATAATAATAATAATAATAATAATAATAATAATTCTTGCTCGGCCTGACACAGCAAAATATTTTCATCCATTTTTAAGTTATTTGTGTTTATTTTTTTAGATTCATATATTTTGTTTTCAGGCTCCCCTCTCCCCTCTCCCCTCTCCCCTCTCCCCTCTTCCCTCTCCCTCGCTCCCTTCCTCTTCCCGTCCCCCTCTCTTCCCTTCTCATTCCCCTTTACTTTCCCTTCATTCTGTCAGCCCCCTTGTTTCCTCTCTGGTAGTCAATTTTCATTCCCTACAGCACCCTCCCTCACCATCACTACCACCACCATCACCTCCATCACCACCATCATCACCTCCATCACCACCATCATCACCACCACCACCTAGGTTCCCTGGTCGACTTCTAAGTAGGTTGAATTCTGTCTCCCGAGGTAGATGGAGATATCGTTGTTTCCTCCAGTCTGATTCTGCCTTCAGAGTGCTTCCCCAGGTGTTGTACGTTAGTACTTACTCTGGTGGTGAGAGTGTACATCTGCTCTGTCAACGTACTTCACAACGATCATAATGTTAATTTAGTTATTTTTCTGATGATCCACCACTGGACTTCCTGTCTTGACAATTTTGCTGTCCAGAAATATGATTTTGTTCAGATTTTTAACCCAGGAGGGTTAGCCACCCAGGATAACCCAAGAAAGGCAGTGCGTCATTGAGGGACTGTCTGCCTTATTTCCACTGTAAGAAAACACGCCCAGTGTTTCAACCCTTACCGGGAATCGAACCACAGACACTCAGCGTGTGAAGCGAGAGCTTTGCCTATCAGGCCACGGGCCACCGTAAGCCAGGCTTACGGTGCCTGTTATCACAGTCGTGGCACCAGGCACCGTAAGCCAGGCCACGGCTTACGGTGCCTGCTATCACAGTCGTGGCATCTGGGAATTACACAGCCTAGCATTGTAATTGTGACTTTAGTATTTCGACCTTAGTATATACACCTTAGGGTGTTTGGTGGTCGCTACTGCTGGTGTATGTATACTCAGGGGTGTGGCTAGTGTGGTCACTACATTGTAACTAGCCAGGGGTGACAAGGTGTGGCTAGTGTGGTCACTACATTGTAACTAGCCAGGGGTGACGAGGTGTGGCTAGTGTGGTCACTACATTGTAACTAGCCAGGGGTGACGAGGTGTGGCTAGTGTGGTCACTACATTGTAACTAGCCAGGGGTGACGAGGTGTGGCTAGTGTGGTCACTACATTGTAACTAGCCAGGGTGACGAGGTGTGGCTAGTGTGGTCACTACATTGTAACTAGCCAGGGGTGACGAGGTGTGGCTAGTGTGGTCACTACATTGTAACTAGCCAGGGGTGACGAGGTGTGGCTAGTGTGGTCACTACATTGTAACTAGCCAGGGGTGACGAGGTGTGGCTAGTGTGGTCACTACATTGTAACTAGCCAGGGGTGACGAGGTGTGGCTAGTGTGGTCACTACATTGTAACTAGCCAGGGGTGACGAGGTGTGGCTAGTGTGGTCACTACATTGTAACTAGCCAGGGTGACGAGGTGTGGCTAGTGTGGTCACTACATTGTAACTAGCCAGGGGTGACGAGGTATGGCTAGTGTGGTCACTACATTGTAACTAGCCAGGGTGACGAGGTGTGGCTAGTGTGGTCACTACATTGTAACTAGCCAGGGTGACGAGGTGTGGCTAGTGTGGTCACTACATTGTAACTAGCCAGGGTGACGAGGTGTGGCTAGTGTGGTCACTACATTGTAACTAGCCAGGGGTGACGAGGTGTGGCTAGTGTGGTCACTACATTGTAACTAGCCAGGGTGACGAGGTGTGGCTAGTGTGGTCACTACATTGTAACTAGCCAGGGGTGACGAGGTGTGGCTAGTGTGGTCACTACATTGTAACTAGCCAGGGGTGACGAGGTGTGGCTAGTGTGGTCACTACATTGTAACTAGCCAGGGGTGACGAGGTGTGGCTAGTGTGGTCACTACATTGTAACTAGCCAGGGTGACGAGGTGTGGCTAGTGTGGTCACTACATTGTAACTAGCCAGGGTGACGAGGTGTGGCTAGTGTGGTCACTACATTGTAACTAGCCAGGGTGACGAGGTGTGGCTAGTGTGGTCACTACATTGTAACTAGCCAGGGTGACGAGGTGTGGCTAGTGTGGTCACTACATTGTAACTAGCCAGGGTGACGAGGTGTGGCTAGTGTGGTCACTACATTGTAACTAGCCAGGGGTGACGAGGTGTGGCTAGTGTGGTCACTACATTGTAACTAGCCAGGGGTGACGAGGTGTGGCTAGTGTGGTCACTACATTGTAACTAGCCAGGGGTGACGAGGTGTGGCTAGTGTGGTCACTACATTGTAACTAGCCAGGGGTGACGAGGTGTGGCTAGTGTGGTCACTATATTGTAACTAGCCTGGCTACGTTAATCAGTGTTATTAACTTATGTATCTCTTGCAACCTATGTATCTCTTGCAACCTATGTATCTCTTGCAACCTATGTATCTCTTGCAACCTATGTATCTCTTGCAACCTATGTATCTCTTGCAACCTATGTATCTCTTGCAACCTATGTATCTCTTGCAACCTATGTATCTCTTGCAACCTATGTATCTCTTGCAACCTATGTATCTTTTGCAACCTATGTATCTTTTGCAACCTATGTATCTTTTGCAACCTATGTATCTCTTGCAACCTATGTATCTCTTGCAACCTATGTATCTCTTGCAACCTATGTATCTCTTGCAACCTATGTATCTCTTGCAACCTATGTATCTCTTGCAACCTATGTATATTTACATTCACGTCACCGTTGTACAAAGTCTCTCTTATTAACTATATCAGTATGATGTTAATATGTCATGATATATTCCTGGAGTTATTAAAGAGTATATTATTGATTTGTACGATGTTAATTACTGGTTTTATAAACAAAGTTACTGCTTAAACTAAACATTATATGTTATAATGTTAAATAATGTTAAATGTTGCATAATCAAAATATCAATAAGTAATTTTATAAGTAGTAACATTGTTCTTGAAACAGATTATATAATACTTGATTTAATGATGATAACAATAATGATTATAACAATAATGATTATAATAATGATGATATTAATGATAATAATGATCATAATAATAATGATGATAATAATGATCATAATAATAATGATGATAATAATGATCATAATAATGATGATAACAATAATGATGATAACAAATAATGATAATAATGATAACAAATAATGATAATAATGATAACAATAATGATTAACAATAATGATGATAACAATGAATACTGAGGTTCACCTTATTCAGTGATAAGAGTGTAAAGAATAACTTGACTACTGACCATCATGTTACTGACCATCATGTTACTGACCATCATGTTACTGACCATCATGTTACTGACCATCATGTTACTGACCATCATGTTACTAACCATCATGTTACTGACCATCATGTTACTGACCATCATGTTACTGACCATCATGTTACTGACCATCATGTTACTGACCATCATGTTACTGACCATCATGTTACTGACCATCATGTTACTGACCATCAGTGTTATCATGACCATCATGTTACTGACCATCATGTTACTGACCATCATGTTACTGACCATCATGTTACTGACCATCATGTTATTGACCATCATGTTACTGACCATCATGTTACTGACCATCATGTTACTGACCATCATGTTACTGACCATCATGTTACTAACCATCATGTTACTGACCATCATGTTACTGACCATCATGTTCTGACCATCATGTTACTGACCATCATGTTACTAACCATCGTGTTGCTGACCATCATGTTCCTGACCATCATGTTACTGACCATCATGTTACTGACCATCATGTTACTGACCATCATGTTACTGACCATCATGTTACTGACCATCATGTTACTGACTGTAAACTAGACACTTGTTAGCAATAACAGTGTTGCTTTCTTATAGTTGCCACTGCAACTACCTAGAACCACCATCACCCATACTACCTAGAACCACCATCACCCATACTACCTAGACCACCATCACCCATCTACCTGGAACCACCATCACCCATACTCCTGAGACCACCATCACCCTTACTGCCTAGACCACCATCACCCATACTGCCTGGAACCACCATCACCCATACTGCCTGGAACCACCATCACCCATCTACCTGGAACACCATCACCATACTGCCTGGACCACCATCGCCCATGCTGCCTGGGACCACCATCACCCATACTACCTGGAACCACCATCGCCCATGCTCCTGGGACCACCATCACCCATGCTGCCTGGAGACCACCATCACCCATGCTACCTGGAGACCACCATCACCCATGCTCCTGGAGACCACCATCACCCATGCTACCTGGAGACCACCATCACCCATACTGCCTGGAACCACATCACCCATCTGCCTGGAGACCACCATCACCCATCTACCTGGAACCATCATCCCCATACTACCTGGAACCACCATCTCCCTTACTGACCTGGACCCTCACCCTGCTGACCTGGAACCACCATCACCCATACTCCTGGAACCACCATCACCCATACTAGCGGATTCCATCACCCATCTGCCTGGAACCACATCCCCATACTACCTGGAACCACCATCCCATCTGCCTGAGACCACCATCACACCACTGCCTGGAGACCACCATCACCCATGCTACCTGAGACCACCATCACCCATGCTACCTGGAGACCACCATCACCCATCTACCTGGGACCACCATCACCTCTCCTGGAGACCACCATCACCCATGCTCCTGGACCACCATCACCCATGGTGCCTGGGACCACCATCACCTTACTGCCTGGAGACCACCATCACTGCTCTGCCTGAGAACCACCATCACCCATGCTGCCTGGAACCACATCACCCATGCTGCCTGGGACCACCATCACCCATGCTACCTGGAACCACCATCACCCATGCTACCTGGAACCACCATCACCCATCTGCTTAGGAACCATCATCGCCATCTGACCTGAACCATCACCATGCTGACCTGGACCACCATCACCCATGCTACCTGGACCACCATCACCCATGCTGCCTGGACCACCATCACCCATGCTACCTGACCACCATCTGACCCATCACCTGGAACCAGCATCACCATGACTGCCTGAGACACCATCCACCTCACCTGCCTGAGACCACCATCTGACCCATGACTACCTGAACCACCATCACCCTCTGACCTGGAGACCACATGCCATGCACCTGGACCATCCATCGCCCATACTGCCTGAGACCACCATCACCACCACTGACCTAGACCATCATCCCTTACTGCCTGAGACACCACATCACCATCTGCCTAGACCACCATACCATCATGCTGACCTGGACCACATCATCATACTCCTGAACCACCATCACCATACTGACCTGACCACCATCCTACCACTGACCTAGTACACCATCACCTACTGACCTAGACACCATCACCGTACACCATCATCACCCATCACACCATCACCTCTGACTAGAGACCACTCATTCACCCTGACCATCATGTAGACCACCATCACCCATCTGACCTAGAACCACCATCACCCACTGACTGACCTAGACCACCATCCCCATCACTGACCACCATCACCCTACTGACCTGTGACACCATCACCAACTACCTGAGAACCACTTCATCACCACTACCTGAACCACCATCACCCAACTCTAGAACCACCATCACCCATACACTGACCACCATCACCATACTACCTAGAACCACCATCACCACTACCTAGAACCACCATCACCCATACTACCTGAACCACCATCACCACACTACCTGAACCACCATCTATCTACCTAGAACCACCATCACCCATACTACTTAGAACCACCATCACCCATACTACCTGAACCACCATCACCACACTACCTGAACTCCATCACCACTACGAACCACCATCACCCATACTACCTGAACCACCATCACCCATACTACCTAGAACCACCATCACCCATCTACCTAGAACCACCATCACCCACGCACTACCTAGAAGACCACCATCACCCATCCTACCTGAACCACCATCACCCATACTACCTAGAACCACCATCACCCTACTACCTAGAACCACATCACCCATACTACCTAGAACCACCATCACCCATACTACCTGGAACCACCATCTACCCACACTCACCTGAACCACCATCCCCATACTACCATAGAACCACATCACCCTACTACCTAGACCACCATCACCCATACAGAACCACCATCACCCATACTACCTAGAACCACCATCACCCATACTACCTAGAACCACCATCACCATACTACTACCTGAACCACCATCACCCATCTACCTAGAACCACCATCACCCATACTACCTAGAACCACCATCACCCATACTACCTAGAACCACCATCACCCATACTACCTAGAACCACCATCACCCATACTACCTAGAACCACCATCACCCATACTACCTAGAACCACCATCACCCATACTACCTAGAACCACCATCACCCATACAACCACCATCACCCATACTATCTAGAACCAACCACCATCACCCATACTACCTAGAACCACTATCACCCATACTACCTAGAACCACCATCACCCATACTACCTAGAACCACCATCACCCACCACTACCTAGAACCACCATCACCCACCACTACCTAGAACCACCATCACCCACCACTACCTAGAACCACCATCACCCATACAACCACCATCACCCATACTACCTAGAACCACCATCACCCATACTACCTAGAACCACCATCACCCATACTACCTAGAACCACCATCACCCACCACTACTTAGAACCACCATCACCCACCACTACTTAGAACCGCCATCACCCACCACTACTTAGAACCACCATCACCCACCACTACTTAGAACCACTATCACCCACAACTACTTAGAACTACCATCACCCACCACTACCACTCACCACTACCCTCACCACCACCACCCTCACCACCACCATCACCCTCACAACTACCACCCTCACCACCACTCTCACCACAACCCTCACCACCACTCTCACCACCACCACCTTCACCACCACCCTCACCACTACCACTCTCACCACTACCACCCTCACCACCACCACCCTCACCACCACCCTCACCACCACCCTCACCATCACCCTCACCACCACCCTCACCACCACCACCTTCACCTCCACCACCCTCCCCATCACCCTCACCACCACCACCCTCACCACCACCACCACTCTCATCACCACCACCCTCACCACCACCACCACTCTCATCACCACCACCCTCACCACCACCACCACTCTCATCACCACCACCCTCACCACCACCACCACTCTCATCACCACCACCCTCACCACCACCACCCTCACCTCCATTCCTTTACCCTCGCACGAACCCTAACAAATTTTTAGTCAAAATCAAATTAGTTTCCACTGGTGCAGCTTGACTCTGGTTTGTGTCCACTCAAATATAGAAGTGTGATTTTTATTCGTTATAAAATAGATTAACCTATTCTTTCCCCCACGTTGAGCAGCAGCTAGCCTGCACCAGGTGACGCAGACCTCTGTTAACACTAGTTTATGTTAACTGTAGTTTCTGTTAACTACAGCGTCTATTAACTGTAGTGTCTGTTAACTGTTAACAACACCAGCCACATCACCACAACACCAGCCACATCGCTGCAACACCAGCCACATCACTGCAACACTAGCCACATCACCATAACACCAATCACATCACTGCAACACCAGCCACATCACTGCAACACCAGCACATCACTGCAACACCAGCCATATCACTGCAACACCTGCCACATCACTACAACACCAGCCACATCACTGCAACACCAGTCACATCACTACAACACCAGCCACATCACTACAACACCAGTCACATCACTACAACACCAGTCACATCACTACAACACCAGTCTTATCACTACAACACCAGCCACACCACTACAACACCAGCCACATCACTGCAACACCAGTCACATCACTACAACACCAGCTACATTATTACAACACCAGTCAAATCACTGCAACACCAGCCACATAACTACAACACCAGCCACATCACTGCAACACCAGACTTATCACTACAACACCAGCCACACCACTACAACACCAGCCACATCACTGCAACACCAGTCACATCACTACAACACCAGTCACATCACTACAACACCAGTCTTATCACTACAACACCAGCCACATCACTACAACACCAGCCACATCACTGCAACACCAGCCACTTCAATACAACACCAGCCACATCATTGCAACACCAGCCACATCACTACAACACCAGCCACATCACTACAACACCAGCCACATCACTACAACACCAGCCACATCACTACAACACCAGCCACATCACTGCAACACCAGTCACAGCACTACAACACCAGCCACATCACTGCAACACCAGTCACATCACTATAACACCAGCCACATCACTGCAACACCAGCCACATCACTACAACACCAGCCACATCACTGCAACACCAGTCACATCACTATAACACCAGTCACATCACTACAACACCAGTCACATCACTACAACACCAGCCACATCACTACAACAAAAGCCACATCAGTACAACCCCAGTCACATCACTACAACACAAGCCACATCACTACACCACCAGCTACAGCACTACAACACCAGCCACATCACTGCAACACCAGCCACTTCACTACAACACCAGCCACATCTTTGCAACACCAGTCACATCACTACAACACCAGTCACATCACTATAACACCAGTCACATCACTACAACACCAGTCACATCACTACAACACCAGCCACATCACTACAACAAAAGCCACATCAGTACAACACCAGTCACATCACTACAACACAAGCCACATCACTACACCACCAGCTACAGCACTGCAACACCAGCCACATCACTACAACACCAGCCAAATCACTGCAACACCAGTCACATCACTACAACACAAGCCACATCACTACACTATCACCCACTTTTAAATCTCTGCACCAAGTTCACCTTAAACCAGCAAATAGTAGAGCCCACAAGATTAGAGAATACGCTGGACCTCATCTTCACCAACAATGATGATCTGATACGAAATGTCATCATATCAAAAACAATATACTCAGATCACAACATAATAGAGGTCCAGACATGCATGCGGGGAGCTCCAGATCAACAAAATGTGATCAGCCGTGAGGGAGCTTTCTCCAAATTCAACTTCAATAACAAAAACATAAGGTGGGACCAAGTAAACCAAGTCCTAAATGATATAAACTGGGAAGATTGCCTAAGCATCACGGATCCCAACCTATGTCTTGAACAAATTAACTCTGTGGTACTTGAGGTTTGCTCAAGGCAAATTCCCTTAAGGAAAAGGAGGAGAAGATGCAAACTAGAAAGAGAGGCGCTCCCTATACAGGCGAAGGCACAGAATAACGGAGCGGCTACAGGAGAGCCAATATCTCTGAAATACGTAGGAGACACTAGTCAGAGAAATAGCAAACATCGAATTAAAACTAAAGGAATCTTATAGGAATCAAGAGACACGGGAAGAACTAAGAGCCATAAATGAAATTGAAAGAAACCCTAAGTATTTCTTTTCCTATGCAAAATCAAAGTCGAGAACAACAACCAGTATTGGGCCCTACTTAAACCGGATGGGTCCTACACAGATGACAGCAAGGAAATGAGTGAGTTACTTAAATCCCAGTATGACTCAGTCTTTGCGAGCCACTAACCAGACTGAAAATCGAAAACCTAAATGATTTTTTCATGAGAGTGCCACAGAACTTGACAGACGCATGCCTTTCTGACATCATCACTACGCCAAATGACTTTGAAAAGGCAATAAATGACATGCCCATGCACTCCGCTCCAGGCCCAGACTCATGGAACTCCGTGTTCATCAAGAACTGCAAGAGCCCCTATCACATGCTTTTAACATCCTATGGAGAGGGAGCATGGACACTGGGATCGTCCGCAGCTACTAAAAACAACAGACATAGCCCGCTCCACAAAGGGGCAGTAAAGCAATAGCAAAGAACTACAGACCAATTGCGCTAACGTCCCATATCATAAAAATCTTTGAAAGGGTTCTAAGCAAGATCGCCACCCATCTTGATACCCATCAATTGCACAACCCAGGACAGCATGGGTTTAGAGCAGGCCGCTCCTGTCTGTCCCAACTACTGGACCACTACGACAAGGTCCTGGATGCTCTAGAAGATAAACAGAATGCAGATGTTATATACACAGATTTTGCAAAAGCCTTTGACAAGTGTGACCATGGTGTAATAGCACACAAAATGCGTGATAAAGGAATAACAGGAAAAGTTGGTAGATGGATTTATAATTTCCTAACACATAGAACACAAAGAGTAGTAGTCAACAGAGTAAAGTCTGAGGCAGCTACTGTGAAAAGCTCTGTTCCACAAGGCACAGTACTTGCTCCCATCCTATTCCTCATCCTCATATCAGACATTGACAGGGATATAAGCCACAGTGCTGTGTCTTCCTTTGCAGATGACACCCGAATCTGTATGACAGTGTCCACCGTTGAAGACACTGCAAGACTCCAAGCAGACATAAACCAAATCTTTAAATGGGCTGCAGAAAACAATATGAAGTTCAATGATGGGAAATTTCAATTACTCAGATACGGAAAACGTGAAGAAATTAAAATCTCATCGGAGTACAAAACTAATTCCAACCACACAATAGAGGCGAAAAACTAATGTCAAAGACCTGGGAGTGTTCATGTCAGAGGATCTCACCTTCAAGGATCATAACAATGTAGCAATTGCATCTGCTCGAAAAATGACAGGATGGATAATGAGAACCTTCAAAACCAGGGATGCCAAGCCCATGTTGACACTTTACAGATCGCTTGTTCTATCTAGGCTGGAATATTGCTGCACACTAACTGCACCTTTCAAGGCGGGTGAAATTGCTGACCTTGAAAATGTGCAGAGAACCTTCACGGCACGCATAAGTGCGATAAACCACCTCAACTACTGGGAACGCTTGAAGTTCCTAAACCTGTACTCTCTAGAACGCAGGCGGGAGAGATACATTATTATATACACATGGAAAATTCTCGAGGGCTTAGTACCAAACTTGCACACAAAAATCACTCCCTACGCAAGCAAAAGACTCGGCAGGCGATGTAACATTCCCCAATGAAGAGCAGGGTGCCACTAGCACGTTGAGGGACAACACAATAAGTGTGAGGGGCCCAAGATTGTTCAACTGCCTCCCAGCATACATCAGGGGATTACCAGCAAGCCCTGGCTGTCTTCAAGCAGGCACTGGACAGGCACCTCAAGTCGGTACCTGATCAGGGGGGCTGTGGTTCGTACGTTGGACTGCGTGCGGAGCGAAAAGCCTGGTTGATCAGTTGGCAACAAAAGCCGGTCACGGACCGGGCCGCGGGGTTTTACCCCTGGAATTCTCTCGGGAAAAGACTCGGGTAAGGCCCGCACCCAGCGCGCCCCCCAACGTCCTGAAGCCCTACTCCTGCAGCCCGGCCGTCCTGCAGCCCAACCCCCTTTTGCGCCCGGGGGGAATCGGTACAACACCAGCCACCCCCACGCAAACCAAAACCCCAAATCGGAAAAACCCCAGCCACAAAAATTGAAACCCCCAGTCCCATCACTCAACCCGGGCCACTTTTTTCCCCGTTTCAGTGCAACCCAGGCCAACCCCTTTTCCCAACCAAAACCCCCCACCTCCCCAACCCTTAACGGCCCCCTACCCCTTTTCAACCCCCCCTCCTACAACCCCCCCACACCTTTGCCCCAATTTACATCACTGCCCCAGCCACCCCCGGCCCCAGTCCCATCACTCAAACCCAGAAAACCCCTTTCCAAAACACCAGTCCATCCTCAACAAGTCCATCACTCAACCCCAAAACATCCAAAACAAAAACCATCCCTCAACACCAGCCCCCATCACTACCACCGGTCACATCCCCAGCCCCCAAGCCACTCCGAGCCCCGGGGCCTCGCGCGCACCAGCCATCCTGGAAACCAGTCCGCATCCTTTTTCCAGCCCGGGGCCCCCCTTTGCCACCAACATCACTACCCCCAATCCCCCCCACTGCAACCAGTCCCCCACTGCAACCCGGGGCCATTTTCACAAAAACCCAAGCCCGCTTATGCCCACCCCCATCCCTCAACCCAACCCAATCACTACAACACCAGCCAAAACCCACTACAACACCCCCCCTCTTTTTAAACCGGTCACCCCCTATCCATGACCTCTCCCCCTTTACCGGATTGTCAAAAATTTTTTTCCCGTTATATTAATGCAACCCCATCCTCCTTCGTTTGTTAATGGGTTTAATTCCTCTCTACTACACCTGGTCATTGGGGCTTTTGTCACCTTTTAAAAGGAAAGGGGAACTCTTTAATTCCTAAAAAAGGGGACTGAGCACAACTTTAAATGTGTATACCTGTGTTATACAGGGGATACACATCTGGGTGATACTGTGTAAAACACGGGCATACACATCGGGGGGGAATCCTGTTATATGCACAACACTCGGGGTTTTAATGAGCTGGTTTGCTCACCCATTAATGTCTATATCACTTCAGCTAAGAACGTCAAATGGGGACGTTTAACCCAAAAGGGGGCTTGATTTGTTTTTTTTAAAAAAAATTTTTAAATTTTTTCCCAAATTTTTAAAAAATAAGTCGACGCGTTGATTCAGGAGGACATGTTGACACATCGGGAAAAAAAAAAGATAAAAAATTTGGGCCCCCCCGGGGGCCCTCTTGGGTATATCAGTCATTTTTTGAAACTCTCTACTAGGCCCCTACAGGTTAAGCAAAAAATTTCCCCCTGGCACCCTTTCCCCTTCCCCTTCTCTTATACTCCCCCCCAGTCACCTTCCTATTATCACACATTGGAGGAACTGCCAAAACTTTCATTAATCCATTTAAAATCCACTTTATAAATTTTTTTCCCCAAACTATCTACCATGGCTTGGGTCAGCTATACATGTTTGGGGTTCTCCGGTAAAATTAATAAACATAAAAATTAAATATAATAATTAAAAATAAAATTTTAAAATAATAAAATAATAATAAAATTTATTTTATTTGTTTTTGTGTGTTTTTTGGGGAACCCCCCTTTAACCCCATCGGGTTCCCTTTTTAAAATTTTTAGCCTCTCTAATACCCCCCTTTTTCAACCTCTCTCACCTCTACCTCTTAATTCAGCCTCTGTAACCCCCTCTATGTCCTTTTTCCTTCTCTCTTTCTTCCCTTTTCTTCCCCCTCTTTTTTCTGTTTTTTAAAACCTTTTAAAACCCCTCCTCTTATTCAACCTCCCAACACCTCTATTAAATTCAAAACCCCTTTTCCTTATTTAAAAATCCCCAAAACCCCCTGCCCCCTTTTTCCCCGCCTCTCTAACACCCTCCCCTTTTAAAATTTTCTAACACCCCTTTTTCCCCCTTATTCAGCCTCTCCAAATATTTTTTTTATTTAACCCCCTCTTTTATCTCCCCTTTTTAAAAATCTCTAAAAATCTCCCCCCTTATTCAACCTTAATGCCCCCTCCTCTTTTTAAAAATCTTTTCCCTCTACCCCCATTAAAAACCCCCCTAATCCCCCTGCCTCCTTATTCAACCTCTCAAAAAAATCCCCTTCCTTATTAAAAATCTCTAATCCTCTCCCCTTTTAACCCCCTCAAATTTTTCCCCTTTTTTCCCCCAAAAATTTAGCCTCTTTAATGCCTCAAAAACTTTTTTCAGCCTCCCCTTTTTCATCAGGTTAGCCTCTCAAAAACCTCCCACCCCTTTTTTTAAAAATCTCTAACACCCCCTCCCCCCCTTTTTTTCCTCTCAAAAACCTCTACCTCCTTTTACAACCCCCTCTAAATCTCCTCCTTTTCAACCTCTCTCACCTCTCCCCCCCCTTAAAATTAAACCTCCCCTAAAACCCCCCTTTTTTTTTTAATTTTCTAACACCTCCCCCCTTTTCCCCCCTTGCCCCCAAAACCCCCCCCATTAACCCCCTCAAAAATTTTTTTTCCCCCTTATTAAAAACCCCTTTTCCCTTTTCCTCCTTATTAAACCTCTTTTCTGCCTTTTTAAAAATCCCCTATTTCCCCCTTTCCTCAATTAAAAATCTCTCACCTCTACCCCTTTTTATTCCCCTAAAACTCTACCCCCTTTTAAAAATCCCCTAACAAAATCTACCTCTTTTTCAGCCTCTTTTTTATTTTTCCCTTTTAACCTCCCCTAACCCCTTTTACCTCCTTATTCAACCTCTCTAACCCTTTTTTATCTCCTTATTAAAAATCTCTAATATCTCTACCCCCCCTTTTTCCTCTCTTGCATTTTTTTCCTTATTAAAAATCTCCACCTCTACCTCCATTCAACTTTTAATCCTCTCCTCCTTATTAAAAATCTCTAACCCCCTCTCCTCCCCATTCCCCTTCTTGCTTCTGCTTTTTTCCCCAACCCCCCTCTTGCCTCTCCCCATTTCCCAAACCCCCTAACCCCTTTTACCCCGTTTTCCCTTTTCCCCCCTTTTTTCCTAGTTATTAAAAATCTCTAATCCTCTAACTCCTTATTCAACCTCTCTAACACCTCTCCTTTTTTTTTCAACCTTTTAAAAACCTCCCTTTATTAAAAATCTCAAACCCCCCTATCCCCCAAATTAAAAATCTCTTTCCCTGCCTCATTTCAGCCCCCAACACCTCTCCCTTTATTATTCCCTCTCAATGCCTCTCCCCCCTTTAACCCCAAACCCCTCTAGTTTTCCTCCCCTGCATTCAGCCTCCCCTTTTAAAACCTCTCCCCCCTCATTAAAAATCCCCTAATACCTCTATCTTCTTATTCAACCTCTCTAATCCTCTCCTTTAAAATTCAACCTCTCTAACACCTCTCCCCTTTTAAAACCTCTCTCCCCTTTTTCCCTGGTTTTCAACCTCTCTAACACATCTACCCCTCACCCCAGCCTGTAAAACCCACCTCTCCCCCCAAAATTCAACCTCTCTAAATCTGCCCCATTCCCTCTTTCACCTCTATCCTCATTTCAATCTCTAAAATTTCTTCCCCATTCCCCTCTCTTAACCCCTCCTCTCTTTCCCTCTCTTTTTTATCTCCTCGTTCAGCCTTTTAGTTCTCTGCCCCTTTTGGTTTCCCCCAAACCCCCTCTATCAAATTCAACCCCCCCTAACACCTAAAACCCCTTTTCAACCTCTCTAACACATCCCCCTAACATAAAACCTCTCTAATCCTCTCCTCCTTCACCCTCTCTAACACCTCCCCCTTCCTTATTCAACCTCTCTAACACCTCTACCCCTTTTAAAACCCCCCCTTTTTATCTCCCCTTATTTCCTCTAACCCCTCTACCCCCTTTCAACCTTTTTTAACCTCTCCCCCCTTTTAAATTTTCTCTTTTATCTCCCCCTTAATTCAACCCCCCCTAACACCTCTACCTCCTTTTCAACCTCTCCCCCCTCCTTTTCAACCTCTAAAATGCCTCTCCCCCCTTTTTCCCCAGTCTCTCTCCCTCTCCTTTGTTCAACCCCCCCAAACACCTCTCCTAGTTGTTCAACCTCTAAAATTCCCTCTACCCCTTTTCCAACCTCTAAAACCCCCCCTACCCCTTATTCAACCCCCCCTAATCCTCTACCTCCTCTTTAAAACCTCAATTTTTCCTCTCCTCTTATTCAACCTCTCTAAATCTGCCCCTTTTTCAACCTCTAAAATTACCTCCCCCTCCTTAAAAAACCTCTCTAACACCTCTACCTGTTTTTAAAACCTCTCTAACCCTTTTCCCTCCTCATTCAACCTCTCTAATCCTCTATCTTCTTATTCCCTCTCTAATCCTCTATCCTTATTCAACCTCTCTAACACCTCCCCCTTCATATTCAACCCCCCCTAACACCTCTACTAGTTTTAACCCCTTTTTAACACTTTAAAATTCCTCATTCAACCTGTCTAACCCTCTCCTCCTATTTCCCCCCTTTTTTTAAATCTGCCTCCTTTAAAACCTCTCCCCTCTCCTCCTCTTTAAAACCTTTTTAAACCCCCTCTTTTTCCTTTTAAAACCCCCCCTAACCCCCCTAACTCCCCTTCCCCAGCCCCCCCTCCCCCTCTCCTTCCTCATTCAACCCCCCCAAATTCCTCTTTTCCTTTTTAAAACCTTTTAACACCTCTCCCCCCTTTATTCCCCTCTAATCCCCCCTTAACCTCCCCTTTTCCCAGCCTCTAAAAATCCTCTCCCCCTTTTTCCCCGGCCTTTTTTTCCCTTTTTAAAAACCCATTCAACCCCCTCTAACACCTCTCCTCCTTTTAAAACCCCTTTTAACCTCTTCTCCTTTTCCCCAACCTCTCTAACACCTCTCCCCCCCCATTCAACCTCTCTAACACCTCTGCCCTTTTTAAAACCCCCCCTAACACCTCTCCTCCTTTTAAAACCTCTCTAACCCTCTCCTCTTTTCAACCTCCTAACACCCTTTTCCCTTCTTCCCCACCTCTTTTAAATCTACCCCTCTTTAAAACCTCTAAAATTATCTCCCCCTTTTTCAACCTCTCTAATGCCTCTCCCCCTTGTTCCCCTCTCTGACCTCTACCTCCTTTTTAAAAACCTCTTTGCCTCTGCCTCCTTTTTAAAACCTCTATAACACATCTACCCTCTTTATTCAGCCTCTAAAACACCTCACCTCCTCATTCATTCTCAATCCTCCCCCTCCTCTTCAACCTCTAACCCCCTGCCTCCTCGTTCAGCCTCTCTAACACCTCTGCCCCCCCCTTCCCCTCTAAAATTACCTCTGCTTCATATTTCCCCTTCCTAACCCTCTTCCTCATTCAACCTCTCTAACACCTCTACCCCCCCCTTCAACCTCTCTAATATCTCCTCCTCATTCAACCTCTCTAATCCTCTACCTCCTCATTCAACCTCTCTTGCCTCTCCTCCTCTTTAAAACCCTCTCTAATACCTCCCCCTCTTTAAAACCTCCCAATACCTCTCCCCCTCATTCAACCCCCCCTAAACCTCCCCCTCCTCATTCAACCTCTCCCCTTTTACCTCCTCTTTAAAAACTCTCTGACCTCCCCCTGATCATTTAACCTTTTTTCCCTCTCCCCCCTCATTCAACCTCTCAAACCCCCTCTACCTCCCCTTTCCCCCCCTCTCTTCCTTTTGTCCTCATTGAACCCCCCCTAACTATCTCCCCCCTTCATTGAACCCCCCCTCCCCTTTTTCCCCTCCTCTTGGGGCCCTAAAAACCTCCCCCCCCTTCCCTCTCTAACACCTCTGCTCATCATTCAACCCCCCCTAACCCTCTACCTCCTCATTCAACCCCCCCTAACACCTCCCCTTCTTCCTTCCCCTCTCTAACACCTCTCCTTTTCCCCCATTCAACCTCTCTAGGTTCCAAAATGACTCCATTAAGGCTGGGTATTTTGGGTTATTCTTGACTGGTGTTGAACGGGGGTTGCAGTCTTTTCCCCCTCGTGTAGTCTGGGTTTTTTTAGGCCCTTCTTCTTGTAGGTTCGCCTTTCCCCCGGCCCGGGGGTTTCCCCAAATGCTGACCCGGCCTTTAAACCCCCGTTTCCAAAACCGGGGGGAATAACCAAAACCGGCCCCGGAGGTGTTAAAGGGGCCTGATGTGGTATCTTTCCCTCCCCGGGGGCAAAATTATATGTAATGGTGATTGATGGTGACCCCTCACAACAGTACACACAATTATGAAGAGTCGGGGGAAAGGGGCCCCGCGTCCCACCCCCTCGCTT
>WNWK01017184.1:17500-43002 GCA_009830355.1 Cherax destructor | reverse complement strand
CCTACAAAAAAGACCCAATATAGTGGCCAACCAGCCTCCATTGATTTGAACATAATAATTAATAATAATAATAATAAAAATAATTTTTATTTGGAAAATACAAAGAATTACATTTGGTTAGGATACATGAGGTTACATGCCAAAGCCCCTAGTATGCAGGGCATTTTGAGACTTAAAATTAACCAAACAAAATTGAAGAATTTGTAGATAGTATACAATGAGTAAAGGTGAGTATTTAACCCTATGAAATTTGAACATAGTTTTTGTACTTTTGTCTTCATTATAAAAATTAATTTAATCAGATTAACAAATTAAAGCAATAATAATAATAAAATAATAAAAAGTTATTTGATAATTTATAAAATAAGAAAGTTGCATATCTAAGTTTTAAAGTTTGAATATAAGTGAACATATCAATTAATTGTAGCAATTTATTGCAGAATGCAACTATTAGTGAGATAACAATTTAAAAATTAATTGATTTTTCATTGTTTACGTTGGTCCATTATAATGTTTTGGGGAATAATTAGCAAGTATTAATTCATAACAGGTTTTCATTTCATTCATTCTCTTCATACAATACATTGACTTTAAAGTCAGGTTTTACATTAAGTGATTATTCTACTTTGGGAATGGTTGATATGGAGCAATTTGTGGGTGAGAAGGTGGTTTTTTAGCACGTTTGAATTGGGGTACAGGTAGGTTCTTTTGGCAATGCAGGTAATGAATTCCAAATTTTCGTGCCTTTTAGTGCATTGAGTTTTTACATAGTGGGTGGACACGGGGAATCATCGGGGATGATCTGTGCTAGTGTTTGGTCATGTGTCCTGTTAAAATTAGAAAAGGAGAAGTTTGAGTGGGTTAATATTCAAGAGGTTCTATGTATGTAATAGGCACAGTAAAAGTAGGGATGTCTTTATGGTGAGTAATTTTAGGTTTTTGAATATTGGGAAGGAATGTTCCGGAGGGGAATTTGTTATCATTCCCCTAATGCTGCCTTTTGTTGTGTTATTAGGGTCTGAGATGAGTTATTGATGTAGAGCCCCATGAGCAAATTCCATAGGTGAGGTAGGGAAAATGAGTGAGATATGGGGTAAGGAGAGCTGGTTGTGGAACATAGTACCGTATCTTGGAAGGGTATTCCCAAGTCTTTGAGACTTTCTGAATTTTTGTAGTGTGTCTGAAATTTGGAGGCCACCTGCAAGATGTATTCCTAAGAATTTTCCCTCTGAGTAAGTTGAGATGCATTTGGAGGTCGTTAATGTAAATGAGAAAGAGAGGGGCCAAGAACATTCCCGTGGGACACCTACGGTAATAGTTTGCGCGGTGAGCTAGCTCCATTTGTGTACACATATTGGTTTCTTTTGGGCTAAGTATGATTAGGTAGATTAAGGAGTGTCCTCTTATACCATAGTGCAATAATTTTAAGTGTAAAGATCATGGTCAACTGTATCAAAGGCTTTACGTAAATCAATGAAGATTCCCACTGGGATTTTTCTCAAGGGCGGTGTAAATTATATCTAACATTTTATAATGGCATCATTTGTATTTTTATTAGGCCTGAATCCAAATTGACAGTGGTTGAGTACATTGTTGGAGGTGAGGTAGGAATATATTTGTCTATGAATTAATTTTTCAAAGTTTTTGGGAGAGAAGGGGTAAGTTAGATATCACCCCGTAGTTATTCAGGTCTGCTTGATCCCCCCTTATGTTTTGGGGTGACCCCGCTATTTTGAGTATTGATGGGAAGGTAGGGGAATTCAATGGATTTGTTGAAAAGTGTTGCAATAATTGGTGAGAGAACTTGAGAGGTTTTTGTATATATATGGTGGTAAGTTATTTGGGTCACCTGCTTTGTTTTTTAATGGTGATTATAAGTGAAACTTCTATTGGGTTGGTTGGGGCTAGGAATAGTGTGTTCGGATAGGTGCCCGGAGATAGCGGTGGTGGAGATTAGAATTTGGGGATTTTGCCAGCTTTTTACCTATGGTGGAGAAGAAATCATTGAGTTGTTTGTGTTTCAATAGGTGGGAGTGGGGGTTCATCGGGTTTTTGTTAGTTTGATTGTTCTTTTTGTGGATATCTTTTTGTTCCTAGAATTTCAGATGGGGTTTTTCCAGGTTTTTTTTATATCCCCTTTTTAAGTTATGTAATCTGTTCTCATAGTACAGTTTTTTTATTCTTATCAGACTCGTTAGGTTTGATGAGTAGCGTTTTGTTTGTTCTCTTGATATTTTCCCATTCTGTCGTTTTTCATATAGGTGTTTTATATTAATGGACTTGAGTATGCTGGGGTTAGCGGGGACTATTTAATCTTTTAGTTGTGATTTGTTTAGTTTTTTTAGGCAGTGTTTATTATAGAGGGTATTGGGTCTTTTAAGAAAATTATTAATACATAAGTCAGTATCTGGAAGGTCTATTTCTGTTTCCCAGTCAATGTTTGTCATAGCTGTTATAAAGCTATTTATGTTCTCATTATGTAGTCTGAAGGTAACTTTGTAGTCTCTAGTGGTAATTTTCCGAGATTTGTTATGAGAAAGGTCGGGTAGTGGTCAGTGGATTGTCTGTGATTATGCCTGATTTTAATGGGATATGGTGTTAGTCCAGATATGGTCTAATAGAGGGGCACAGGTTTTCAGAGATTTCGTAGGTTTTGTTATTGTCGGGAGCAGCAAGCAGTTGCTCATGTTTTTGTGAATTCAGTTACTAGTGGGTCCTGATCTTGTAGGAGGTTTATATTGAATTTGCCTGTGAGGATTAAGTGGTTTTGTTCATGTGTGCATCAGTAATCATACTTCCAAATTTTTTCACTAAATTGTGAATGTTTGACTGTGGTAATCTATAGATGTTTATAACTGTGAGAGGTTTTGTAGATTTTTGGATTTAAATTTAGCTATTATATATTCTCCATGTTCATCTCTTGTGCAAGTATTGTTAATACATTCAAGCTGGTCTGAGTAGAACATAGCTGTGCCACCTCCTTGTTGGTCTGGCCGAAAATTGTGTATGGCTGTGTAACCAGGAATGGCATAGATATCTGTAGTATGAGGCTTTAACCATGTTTCAGTGAGAGAATGATGGACATACTTAAGTGATTTTAAATAATGCAGTGAGGTCATCAAAATGTTTGCTTAAAGATCTGACATTGTAATTAAAGATAGTTATGTTATTTTGGATTGAGTGTTTAGCCTGTTCTGCTGTTTTAGTAATGACAGTTGTTGTTAGGTTCATAGTAATTTAATAGAAGGTTGATTTCAGGATCAATTTTTGGGAATCATAAGATTTAGTGTGATTCTATAATTAAACTTAAAATTAGAACAACACAAGTAGACCTAAGAATAGGACAATGCAAAAGGATTTTTTGGCACGTGAGTTAAGTTGAATATGTTTACAATGAAAAGAATGACCCAAGGTAGTCAATTTACAGCTAATAAGAATCTAAAACTATAGCACCTGAGTTGCACTGAGTGTTAATTAATTAAACAAAAGTTTATATATGAGTGTGATTCAAAAAAGATTAAGAACAATGAATAATGCTAGACTTAGATATGATATCTGATCAATTGATTTTTCTAGCTAATTGGATTAACAGACTTTTGAATAGAAGTCACAGAGGTTTAGATATATCTTTACAGTGTAATTGATTTATTATTTAACTAGCTAATAGAACGGTTGGAAAGTTACTAAGATTAGTATTTTATAATGGAACAAAAAATTAAGATTCAGTATTGCACTAGTTGTGATTATAGAATTTATTAAAGGCAATATAATGAAAATCAAAGTTAATTATTAAAAGAGAGATAAGTGCTAAAGTGTATAAAAGTGTAAAAAAGAAAATTTATTAGTTTTAAAAAATATTAAAAGATAAGTACAATTTTTACAAATAATGATTAATAGAACTTAAAAATTTTAAAGCAAGTAAGCTGATAAAAATATATAGGTATGTGGGTTGAAAAATGGGCACAAGTAAATTGTATGTATTTAAAATTAAAAGTAAAACTATTTGTCAAAAATATTTACGAGGATAGACAGATACTTAAATGAGGTAGATGGGCAAAACATACACTACACTATACGTAGGGTTTGGTATTGGACATTGTGTTTAAAACAGCTCTGTTATATTTGCTCCAAGGAATCTTGATAGTTCAGTCTCGGGTTGATAGTATACAACTGACCTCATTTGTTTTTCACTAAATTTTCCATCCCGAGTGAAACATTGGGGGATTTTATCATTATTCTCTCGCTTAAGTCTTCTGATTCTATACCAGAGGTTCTGACGTTTCTGGTCAGACACTCATTAATGAATACTTGTTTCTGGCTTTAATAGATGATCTAATTAGATCTGTTTTCCCATGTGTGGTGAATCTAAGCATAACACTTTTCTACCATGGGAACCTAGTAATCGTGCTTTTTATATCTGTCACTGTACATTTACGTTCATTTGATCTTTGATGATCTGTAAAGTAGTCTTTACTGTTTGCTTGGGTCATATAAATGGGAAAGAATGGACTGTTCACTATTACTGCGTCTGATAACTTATCTTGCTCGGTTTTGTCATAAGACTCATAAGTAAGGAGGAACATCAGGCAGGCCTGTTGGCCCATACTAGGCACGTCCTTCACAACCGCCCACAAAGAAAATTTGCTCAACCCAATTTTCAATGCTACCGAAGAAATAAGCTTTGATAATTCTATTTACTCATGTGGAGTCCCACTCAAATCCAACCCTCTCACTCATGAATTTATCCAACCTAAATTTGAAACTACCCAAGGTCCTAGCTTCAATAACCCTACTAGGCAGATTGTTCCACTCATCAACTACCCTATTACCAAACCAATACTTTCGTATATCCTTTCTAAATCTAAACTTATCTAACTTGAATCCGCTTACAGGTTCTCTCTTGGGGAGATATCCTCAAGACCTTATTTATATCCCCTTGTTAATACCCATTTTCCACTTGATACCTCGATCATGTCTCCCTCATTCTACGTCACAAGTGAATGTAATTTAAGGGTCTTCAATCTTTCTTCGTAAGGAAGATTTCTAATGCTATGTATTAATTTAGTCTATCTACGCTGAATGTTTTCTAACAATTTATGTCCATTATGTAATATGGAGACCCAGAACTGAGCCGCAACTGGTGAGGCTTTTTCTAATGATGTATAAAGCTGTAATATAACCTCAGGACTTCTGTTGCTTACATTTTTTGGTATAAACCCAGTAATCTATTTGCCTTATTACGTACGCTAGGCATTGCTGTCTTGGTTTAAGGTGTGCACACATCACCCCCCAAATCCTTTCGCAATCTGTATGGCTGTTCTACGTTATTTAACTTATAAGTGCTCGGGTTATGGACACTCCGTCTTCAGAACCCTGCATTTATTTACATTGAACTGCATCTGCCACTTTTCTGGATGAAAGTAGAAGCAACTACTCTCAGACAGCGCTTTCAGAATGATTGGTGAAGAGGTTAAGGATGATGACAAGACGACGAGCACTGAAGATGAGGGTGAGGCAGGGACACTCTGGCCGAGGAGGTATCTGCGACGACACAGAAAGAAACTTGTCACATGGACAAAGGTACGAGCGAGGATCACATAATAATCTACCATGTTTTTTTCTACTGGTAATAATGTGTGGAATTTTTCTGTGCAAAAAGTAATTTACGTTTATTATAAAATTTGAATACTTTTCTGTTAAGGCCCCCCCAAAAAATTTTTGATACTTCTGGGTCTGGAATGGATTAATTGAATTTATATTATTTCTTATAGGAAAATAGTTTTGAATTTCATCAATTTTGGTTTTAGGTGATCCTCTGGAACGGATTAAACACAAAAACCAAGGTTTGACCTGTATTTCTATGGTGTACTCAAAATACTTGTTACTTTCCGACAATATTTTCCATCAATGGCTAGTCAAAGAATAGTTCAAAGAATTCCCGTTCATTTGCAGTGTTTCCAAGGGTAGGGTTCCACTTTGGGGGTTATTAAACTGATGGGGATTGGGAACAAAATTGGATTTGCGCCAAATCCTTATGGTTGCTGGTGGATACTGGGCATCATAAGCTGGTTGTGGTTTTGGTGTGGGGCTGGGTAAAAATCCAGCTTTATCCTGGGCTGATGAGTCAGTGGCATGGGTCCCAGCCTGGGAGGTGCATCAGCATGGCCATGGCACTACCACCATTACCACCACCTACTGACGCCTGTGGTCTATCCATACAAAGTGTAGCCAAATTATCCTCACAAAAAATGGTTATAATTTACCATAATTTTTAAAGGGGTGGACGGGTAAGCAGCTGAAGACCCTCGGGCAGATGACCAAGTCCAATGGTGGGTCATCGCTGACAAAACCCACGTCAGAAACACTTGTCCTGTTTCCTGATGAACCTTACCAACCTAACCTCGCTAGTGTCTATTCCTGAGTAGGCCATGGATTGTACCAGGAGTACTGCATCCCCTGGAACTCATATGGAAACACTACCAGAGTGCATGGCAGCTAAAGCTGACACTTCACTGGTGAATATGATTCATCACTATCACTACTCGAATGGTCATCAAAAGCAATAAACCCAAAATCCACATCACTATCATCACCATTACTCAAGTCTGAGGCCGGGCCCGGCGAAAATATTGCTTTTTTTTGTGACGAGGGACAATTGAACGTGACTGAGATGCGCCAGCACCCAAGGTAGAAGGGTTGAGCATCGCAGGATTTTCTGAACTATTTTCAATATCCTGATCATTGCTTTCGGTCCAAATCGCCAAAACCATAGGGAAATTTCCCCTTCATTTCCACTTCCATCAGAACTATCAGTTAGGAAGAGGAGACTCAATTCACCTGAAGTGAGAGCTGCCTTACCGCGAGGCATGGTGAACAAAGCTTACTGAGGCGGCATTCCCACAGTGTCATGTGGGCGCCTATATTTTGTTTACTGTGCACACTCACCACACAGACCCATTCTCTTAGATGTAGGGCCCATTAGCCTTCTGGCTAAATTTGAGGCTGCTAGAATTTTAGCATAGTACTATGGTTTGGACATCACTCAAAGCCGTAGAAACGGCAGGACCCTGAAAGGGTTAGCTATAAAATGACTTAACAGAATATTCAAGTCATTTGTTCATTTAATTTTTCTAATGCCAATTACTGTTATTGCCTTATTAATCTTAAATTAACCCTTTCAGGGTCTGGCCGTAGTTCTAGGCTTGATTAGGGTCCATACCATGTTTATGCCCTGAGCCCCACCACTCAGATAAGCTTTAGCAGTAAATTTGGGGTTAGATAAAGAAAACATCTATGTGGGAAATGTGCACACATAAACAATCCTGCAGAAAAAGTATAATGAGAGAAAATCGAGACCGTAATTTTATTAAAACAGCAGCTGCAGTGTTTTTTCGTATGTTTCATTTTGGATCATTTGATAGAATGGAAGATGATACAGAAATAGAGATGATTTGATTGGTTTTAGTACTGGAAATGACTTGAAACTGAGCTCAAATTAGCAGAAATGTTAAATTTTTCTGGGTTTTCATGAGTAAACAAAACCTCACATGTCTAATACCCCCAGCTGGGGGATCTAATATATGTTCACAAATGTGGTGATATTATTTATACAATTACAGTCATCCTTGGTTTTCGATTGTCTCAGATTTTGCCATTTTTGGGTTTCACTCACTTTTAAAATTGTCTCAGTTTTCGCCGATTGTCTCCCGTTTTCTCCGATGGTATGGAACCGTCCACCAGTGCCGCACACATACAAAGGCCGTAGATTGCCACCCACACACATTGTCACGATCTAGCATTGTTTATGCTTGATGAACATAACCCCAGGAGTTCATACAAAACATTTATTAACCCCTTTTGGTTTGGTCGTACAATACGTTTTATGCACTGTGGTTATTGACGCACTAGCGCCTAAATTCTAGGCCTCTCAAGCGAAACAGGCTGTTAGGCCCAGATGTGATAGAATGGGTCTGTGCACAGTATAAAAATCCGCACCCACAGTGCATAATGAAGAAAACTCCGACCGTGTTTTGGTTTAAAACAGCACTTTGCAGTCTATTTTTGTATTGTATTTATGCTTTATTCTCGTTTTCTTAGTCTCATTTTTTTAGAATAGATGATATATTACAGAAATAGAGATAATTTTTACTGTTTTACAATGAAAACATCTTGAAATTGAGCTCAAATTAGCGGAAATGTTCGATTTTTCCCAATGTTCAAAAGTAAACAAATCACACCATGCGTCCAATACACATCAACTGGTGAGTCTAATATTCTTTCACAAGTGCACAGATATTATTTATACAATTTTTACAATAATGCAATAGTCTGCATAACAATAAATCTTCTATTTTTGTGTGAATAAAAATCAAAATAGAAAGCAAGAGTAATGTAAGAGGGGCCTAAAGACGTGACTAATGAACAGATAACATCTTATTTTAGTGCTAGGATGTCTGCATTGTTTATTCTGGACCCTATTTTGAAATTGACATCTTTTTTATTTTGCATGAAATTGGCGAAATTGCCATTTTCTGACCACTTTATTGGTTAGTTGAAATCAGTAAATTGGTGATTTCTTGTATTCAATCGATAGAACAAATGGAGTTATAAAGAAATAGCTATGAGTTTGGTTGACTGTCCCAATGGAATTGGCCGAAAATAGGGCTCAAAGTCGGCGAAATCGCTGATGCGTATATATCACTGACATCGCTAACTTTGCGAGAGCGTAATTCCGTACGTTTTCAATCAAATTTCATACTTTTGGTGTCATTACCATCGGGAAAAGATTATCATTTCATAAGAAAAATAATTTTTTTTTCCAAAATTTTCCGACATAGAATGACAGTTTCAGAATGGGGCCTCCGACAGTCAAAGGGTTAATCCGTTCTAGATGGATCAGCTAAACCAAAATCGGTGAAACCAAAACTATTTTCCCATAAGAAATAATGGAAATTCAATTAATCCGTTCCATAAACCCTGAAGTTTGGAAAAAAAATATTTGGGGCCTTAAAGATAGATTTACATGCACAAATGAATGAACTCTATGTGGCACTTACCTTTATTGAAAACTAATGTTGCTGGATGGAAGAGAAGGATGGGAGAGGGGAGAGACCCTATTTTTTGGAAGGGAAATCCCCCTCCATAAGGACTCTAGGTACCACTCCCTGCCTTCCTGCTACACTCCCTGCATGTTTGCTACACTCCCTGCATGCCTGCTACACTCCCTGCATGCCTGCTACACTCCCTGCATGCCTGCTACACTCCCTGCATGAATGCTACACGCCCTGCATGAATGCTACACGCCCTGCATGAATGCTACACGCCCTGCATGAATGCTACTTGCCCTGCATGAATGTTACACTCCCTGCATGATTGCTAAACTCCCTGCATGAATGCTTTACTCCCTCCATGAATGCTACACTCCCTGCTTGCCTGCTACACTCCCTGCATGCCTGCTACACTCCCTGCATGAATGCTACACTCCCTGCATGAATGCTACACTTACTGCATGCCTGATACACTCCCTGCATGCCTGCTACACTCCCTGCATATATGCTACACTCCCTGCATGAATGCTGCACTCCCTGCATGAATGCTGCACTCCTGCATGAATGCTCCCTGCATGAATGCTGCACTCCCTGCATGAATGCTGCACTCCCTGCATGAATGCTGCACTCCCTGCATGAATGCTGCACTCCCTGCATGAATGCTACACTCCCTGCATGAATGCTACACTCCCTGCATACATGCTACACTCCCTGCATACATGCTACACTACCTACATGCATGTTTCACTCTTAAATTCCATCATGTTTCTCACTTTCTTTACCAAAGGACTGGCACTAGGAGCTTTCTTTGGGCCCATGGTAGCTTATTTAGTAGTCACACAATAATCAAGGGCCAAAAACAATGAATTGTTAACCCTTTCAGGGCCCAAGGCCATTTTTGGAAGGGGTGCGCTAGTGTCCAAGAATTTTCAAAATGAAAAATTCTTATTTTTTCTTATGAAATGGTACTTTTCTGAAAGTAATAAAACAAAAAGTACGAAATTTGATTGAAAATTGACGAAATTATGCTCTAGCGAATTTTGATGTGTCAGCGATATTTACGCATCAGCGATTTTGCCGACTTTGACTCCCATTTTAGGCCAATTACATTATTCCAGTCGACCAAATTCTTAGCTATGTCACTAGTATTATTCTATTCTATCGATTGAGCACACGAAATCGCACAGTCAACTGTTTCAACTACAAAATAAGGTGATTGGAAATTGGTAAATTAGCCAATTTAACTCAAAGTTCAAAATATTCCAATTTCAAAATGGGGTGCAGAATAAACAATGCAGGTATTCATGGCACTAAACTAACATTTCCTCTGTTCATTAGTTACATTTTCAGTCTTTACAAATGAATTCCATTTTTATTTTTATTCACATAATGAATTTTTATTCAAACCAAAAAAATGGAAGATTTACTGTTATGCAATATTGTAATAATTGTATAAATAATATCACCACATTTATGAACGTATATTAGACCCACCAGCTGGTTCGTATTAGACGTGTGAGGTCATTTGTTTACTCTTGAACATCGGCAAAAAATTAACATTTCCGCTACTTTGAGCTAAGTTTCAAGCCATTTCCATTACTAAAACCAATCAAAATCATCTCTATATCTGTAATATATCTTCCATTCTATCAAATGAGGCCAAGAAATCGCAAATACAACTATAAAAATTATACGAAAAACAGTGTAGATGAATGGTTCAGAGAACCGACAAGTTGGTAAATTAGACACATATGCAACACTTGGGTATCTTTATTGAGGAAACATTTCGCCACACAGTGGCTTCATCAGTCCATACAAAGGAGAATCGTGAAGAACAGGAGGAGTCGATGTTGTCAGTCCATCAATCTTTAATATACGTAATACAGCATATGTGCAAAGAGGTAGCTTATATACTGTAGACAGGAGAGGTGCAGAAGTCGTAGGAGGTGTCACATTTGCCCAATGTGGAAATAGGTCGTGCCCAAGGGTTAGACAAGCAAGAAATCCCTGTATTAAGATACCAAGATGTTGCTGTGTCAGACAGGATGTAGATGAATGGTTCAGAGAACTGACGAGTTGGTAAATTAGACACATATGCAACACTTGGGTATCTTTATTGAGGAAATGTTTCGCCACACAGTGGCTTCATCAGTCCATACAAAGGAGAATCGTGAAGAACAGGAGGAGGAGTCGATGTTGTCAGTCCATCAATCTTGAATATAATACAGCATATGTGCGAAGAGGTAGCTTATATACTGTAGACAGGAGAGGTGCAGAAGTCATAGGAGGTGTCACATTTGCCCATTGAGGAAGTAGGTCGTGCCCAAGGGTTAGGGATGGTTAAGGGATGGACTGACAACATCGACTCCTCCTGTTCTTCACGATTCTTCTTTGTATGGACTGATGAAGCCACTGTGTGGCGAAACGTTTCCTCAATAAAGATACCCAAGTGTTGCATATGTGTCTAATTTACCAACTCGTCAGTTCTCTGAACCATTCATCTACATCCTGTCTGACACAGCAACATCTTGGTATCTTAATACAGGGATTTCTTCGCTTGCCTAACCCTTGGGCACGACCTACTTCCACATTGGGCAAATGTGTGACACCTCCTACGACTTCTGCTCCTCTCCTGTCTACAGTATATAAGCTACCTCTTCGCACATATGCTGTATTATATTCAAGATTGATGGACTGACAACATCGACTCCTCCTGTTCTTCACGATTCTCCTTTGTATGGACTGATGAAGCCACTGTGTGGCGAAACGTTTCCTCAATAAAATACCCAAGTGTTGCATATGTGTCTAATTTACCAAAAACAGTGCAAAGTCGCTGTTTTAATCTAAAATTACAGTTTCGTTTTTCTCTCATTATGCACTGTGTGCTGCAGGATTTGTTTTATATGGTGCACACTTACCACTATTTCCAAACCAATCCATTACTGCAGGTTCTCTTTTGGAGAGATATCCTCAAGACTTTATTTATATCCCCTTTGTTAATACCCATCTTCCACTTATACACTCCAAGTGCTGCTGCACTTCTTGTACTATGGGTACACAATCAAGTACAAATTTGTACAAATATGTAGTCTTGGAGACTTTAAAGCTAGTGTACTGAGTGGCTGTAGAAGGAGATTGAGATGCTTGATGCAGACACACTGCACTGTCGTTACCGTGACCCAAGTTCTCATACGGCATACAACATTTTTTAATTGTCGGAGAGCCAGTCGTAACTGAGTTGTCGTTAAACAAGTACAGTGGTACCCCGACTTACGATATTTTTCATTCCAGAATGCTGTTCAAGTGCCATTATCAAACAATTTATCTCCATATGAAATGATGTAAAATAGACTAGTCCTTTTAGACCCAAAATTACACTTACAAAAGCATTTAAAAATAAACTTACATAAAAGGGTGAGTTTGGGGACCATTGTAAGTCGGGGTACCACTGTACATCAGTAAGTGAGAGAGGCTGTACAATAAAAGCAATGAACAGCACCATTTGATGGGCTGTACAGAGCCACTTTCTCAAATGCTGCTCACCATTGTTGTGAATAGAATAAAATGGTTTTCATTTGCCCTGGTTTTGTCGAATTCAATTTTCGACACGTTTTTGGCAAAATTTTGTCCCAGTTTTCGTTCAGCTCCCTGGTTTTGTCGGTCTGCTGCATCGAATGTGTCTGCCTGCCCGTGCCCACACAGAGCATCCCATGCGTTCTGAGTCAGTCTGGCTTTGTTTCTCATTGGTGCTTGATTATTGAGTGTGACTGCTATATAAGCTGTCTTGATGCCAAAGAAGGTTCCGAGGCCAGCCTTTTGATAAAGAAGGCGAGAAACACGATAGAATGCACGGTTTTCGTGCATCTCCAAACTCAAACATTTCTGTAAGTGTATTTTCGTAAGTGCTGTTGCAAGTGTTTTTTTGGGGGTCTGAAATAGACTAAACTACGTGACATTATTTCTTAGGAAGTAAATTCGTTCGGTAATGGCACTTGAGCAGCATTCTGGAACAATTTTCGGCAAAAACCGAGGGACCACTGTACAAAAGTGGAATGAGTTACAAAGTTTTGTGGAGAAATATCACCCTAAGAAAGCTGTTACCAGCCATTGTCTGCAACATGTTCAATGACAATGCCTTGTCCCATTTTTGACAAATCTTAGAGACACAGAATCAGACCTCTCTGGACAGATTTTTATTTGCGACAGGGGTCCAGTGCCAGTAAAAGACAAGAAGGAAAGTAACCTGGGATGGGGACTAGATACCTGAAGTCCTAGGGAGGGGATTCCCCTTCCTTCCATTAACCCCTACTCCTCCCTCTTCCCTCCTCGCATCATCCATTCACCAACAAGAGTCTTCAATAAGGTAAAAGTTATATTAAATGTTCATTTATCCATTTCATTAGTCCTTTATATTTATTTCTCATTGTTTTCTTTATGTAAAATTATAGTTTTTCTCATAAAATGTATTTTATGTTAATACTTTTGGGTGTCTGGAATGGATTAATTGATTTATATTATTTCTTATGGGAAATATTGCTTCAGTTTTCATCGAATTCTGTTTTTAAGGAGAAGTAAGTCAGTCTACGAGTACAGATGGGCTAACAAGAAGTGAGTCTAGCCTACAATGACAGGTGAGTCTACATGCACAGGTGAGTCAACAAGAACAAGAGAGTTTACATGAACACATATTGTTCTGTTAACCCTTTCAAGTCGCAAATTTTCGGAAAAAAAAATCTTAGGAAATGATAGATAATCTTTTCCGATCATAAAGCCACCACAATTATGAAATTTGATGGAAAACTAATGGAATTATGCTTTTCCAAGTTAGCAGTATAGATGCTATTTACACATGGCGATTTCTCCCAATTTGAGCCCTATTTTCGGCAAATTCCAATGGTTCAGTCTACTAAAATTATAGCTATTTCGCTAGAATTTCATTTGTTCTATCAATTGAGTATAAGAAATCACAATTTACGATTTCAACTACCCATAAGGTGGTCAGAAATTGGCAATTTGGCAATTTCATACAAATTTCAAAAGATGCCAATTTCAAAATAGGGTCCACAATAAACGAGACAGACATTCCTGGCACTCAAATAACATCTTCTGTTCATTAGTCATGTCTCCAGGCCCCTCTTACATTGCTTTTGCTTTCCATTTGAATTTTTATTCTCACAAAAAAAACAAGATTTACTGTTATGTATACAACTGCATCATTGTGAAGATGGTATAAATAATATCAGTGCACTTGTGCAAGAATATTAGACTCCCAGTTGGACGCATGGCTGATTTGTTTACCCTTTAACATCAGCAAAAATCAAATTTTTTCTCGGGCCCCAACCCCTTTTCTTATTCGAATATTCATTTCTATAAATAGACCAAAAATGAGAATACAAGCATAAATACTATACAAAATAGACTGCAAATCATGTTTTAAACCAAAAACACGGTCAGGTTTTTTTCCTCATTATGCACTGTGTGTGCAGGATTTTTTTTACTGCGCACACTGACCGCACAGACCCATTCTCTCGCATCTAGGCTACCAGCCTGTTTCTGCTTAATTTGAAGGCGCTAGAATTTAGGCATACTAGTCGGCAAAACCCTGGGACATAAGCCATACTAGTACGGCAAAAACCCTGGCCTGGCCGTACTAGTGCGGCCGAAACCCTGAAAGGGTTAAATAACATTCAGTCCCTTAACTATCTACATTTCCACCTTCACCACATCAAATGCTATTTTATCACTATTGTTGGTCATGGTAGGGTGACTAGTGAAGAAAGATTACTGGAAGAATATTTGCTTTCCGTTTTGTATATTTTGTCAGACTTTCTGAACGCAATTAATAAAACCGAGGCTCTACTGTATATACATTGTCTCTTCGTCCACAGCAAAACTCGAACCTTCAAACTCTGTATCAGTGTTCACAGTACTTTACCATAAAGCCAGACCCTTGATAAGTATGAGGGCTAGCCTGAGCTAGACAATGTTTCCCCATACCCCGGGGCACCAGGTTGTTTTCAGAGCTATTTCAACAAATCCTGCCACATTCAGTGGAGAACGAAAGAGATTTGAAATCTTAACAATTACGCAAACAGTGAAATTATTTACAAATATTGTCTCTTTGTACACAGCAGAACTCAAACCTGCAAACTCTGTATCAGTGTTCACAGTACTTTACAATGTTTCAAATCTCTTACGTTATCCACTGCATGTGACAGGATTTAATGAAAAACTTTGAAAACAAGCCTGGTGCCCCAGGGTATGGGGAAACATCGTCTAGCTCCGGCTAGACACCAAAATCTTATCTGGGGTCTGGCTCCATGGTAAAGTACTGTGGTCTCTGATACAGAGTTTGCTGGTTCAGTCTACGTGGACGTGGAGCATTGTTTTAAATAATTTCACCTGTTTGCGATGTTACATTATCATGGACCCTCGAGTTTCCCATAATTCATTCCAGAAGGGTGTTCAAGTGCCATTACCAAATGAATTTGTTCCCATAAGAATAATGTAAAGTGGTTAGTCCGTTTCAGACCCAAAAAATAAACTTACAAAAGCACTTACAATAATACACTTCATAATTGTTGAGTTTTGAGGTGATCGAAATTAGGGTCCACATATATATATACAGTAGGGCCCCATTATCAACAGGTTAGGTTCCATCTACTGCTGGAAAGCAGACTTGCCAAAAACCAGAAATACATTTTTTCCATTTATAAATGCATTATTACATGCCAGATAACAAATTTACACTAACATATATTAAGTTAATAATAGAACTAGACATTAAAAGTAAAATACACACCAGTACACTCATTATTTACCTCAAAATATTTGTGGTCTTAATGTAGGCAAAGGTGAGTAGTATTTACTGTAGAATATAGGTATGGTAGCCTCCTGGCCACCCCACTTACACATACTATACTACGATGCTTAAAGCTCCCTAGTGATACAATGCATATACAGTACAGTGGACCCCCGGTTAACGAAAAAAATTCATTGCAGAAGCCTGCTCAAGTGCCATTACTGAACGAATTTACTTCCTTAAGAAATAATGTCATTTAGGTTAGTCTATTTCAGACCCTCAAAAATACACTTCCACAAGCACTTACAATATTATACTTACATAATTCCACGATTTCCGGGGTGTTCGTTAACCGGGTTCCACTGTACACTCATTACTTACCTAAAATATTTGTGGTCTTAATGTAGGGTAAGGTGAAAAGTATTTATTTGTAGAAAGTATGGGTAGCCAACCAGGGCCTCCTCCCTCCCCACCCCACTCACACGTAATGTAAACAAACCAGGCAAACACGTCTGATGTTTGTCACTTTACATTAAGTGTACAAGTTGTCTCCTCGTTGATACAGCAGAATAAATAAAGAGAACACACCCATTCTCATGTAACACCATTTTAGAAGAAATGAGCCCTGGTGAAAAGGGATACAAAGGAGTAATTTCTAGTTCCCGCAGTAATTTATAGTGTACACATTTTCTTTGATGTAGGACTACAAGTCGCCTGGCTACCACAAGTCCTACAGTCGCCTGGCTACCACAAGTCCTACAAGTCGCCTGGCTACCACAAGTCCTACAAGTGCCTGGCTCCAAGACCTACAAGTGCCTGGCTACCACAAGACCTACAAGTCAGCCTGGCTACCACAAGTCCTACAAGTGCCTGGCTACCACAAGTCCTACAAGTGCCTGGCTACCACAAGTACCTACAAGTCGCCTGGCTACCACAAGATCCTACAAGTAGCGCCCTGGCTGCACCACAAGTCCTACAAGTAGCCTGACTACCACAAGTCCTACAAGTAGCCTGACTACCACAAGTTCTACAAGTAGCCTGGCTACCACAAGTCCTACAAGTAGCCTGACTACCACAAGTTCTACAAGTAGCCTGACTACCACAAGTTCTACAAGTAGCCTGACTACCACAAGTTCTACAAGTAGCTAGACTACCACAAGTCCTACAAGTAGCCTGGCTACCACAAGTTCTACAAGTAGCCTGACTACCACAAGTTCTACAAGTAGTCTGACTACCACAAGTCCTACAAGTAGCCTGACTACCACAAGTTCTACAAGTCGCCTGACTACCACAAGTTCTACAAGTAGCCTGGCTACCACAAGTCCTACAAGTAGCCTGACTACCACAAGTTCTACAAGTAGTCTAGCTACCACAAGTCCTACAAGTAGCCTGACTACCACAAGTTCTACAAGTAGTCTTGCTACCACAAGTTCTACAAGTAGCCTGACTACCACAAGTTCTACAAGTAGCCTGACTACCACAAGTTCTACAAGTAGCCTGACTACCACAAGTTCTACAAGTAGTCTAGCTACCACAAGTCCTACAAGTGCCTGTACCACCTACAAGTTACTACCAAAGTCACACTGAGCTACCACAAGTTCTAAGAGTCTGCTACCACAAGTCCAGTACAAGTAGCCTGTACCACAAGTTCTACAAGTAGCCTGCTACCACAAGTTCTACAAGTAGCCTGCTACCACAAGTTCTACAAGTACTGCTCACAGTCTACAAGTATGCTCACAGTCAAGTACCTACTACCACAGTTCTACAAGTAGCCTGCTACCACAAGTTCTACAAGTAGCCTGCTACCAAAGTCACAAGTTCTACCACAAGTCTACAGTAGCCTACTACACAAGTTCTACAAGTAAGCCTGACTGCTACACAAGTTCTACAAGTAGTCTAGCTACCACAAGTCCTACAAGTAGCCTACTCCACAAGTCTACAAGTAGTCTAGCTACCACAAGTTCTACAAGTAGCCTGGCTAGTCAGTCGCACAAAGTTCTACAAGTAGCCTGGCTACCACAAGTCCTACAAGTAGTCTAGCTACCACAAGTTCTACAAGTAGCCTGACTACCACAAGTTCTACAAGTAGTCTAGCTACCACAAGTCCTACAAGTCAGCCTGGCTACCACAAGTTCTACAAGTAGCCTGACTACCACAAGTTCTACAAGTAGTCTAGCTACCACAAGTTCTACAAGTAGCCTGACTACCACAAGTTCTACAAGTAGTCTAGCTACCACAAGTCCTACAAGTCGCCTGGCTACCACAAGTTCTACAAGTAGCCTGACTACCACAAGTTCTACAAGTAGTCTAGCTACCACAAGTCCTACAAGTAGCCTGACTACCACAAGTTCTACAAGTAGTCTAGCTACCACAAGTTCTACAAGTAGTCTAGCTACCACAAGTTCTACAAGAGCCTGACTACCACAAGTTCTACAAGTAGCCTGACTACCACAAGTTCTACAAGTAGTCTAGCTACCACAAGTCCTACAAGTAGCCTGACTACCACAAGTTCTACAAGTAGTCTAGCTACCACAAGTTCTACAAGTCGCGTGGCTACCACAAGTTCTACAAGTCGCCTGACTACCACAAGTCCTACAAGTCGCCTGGCTACCACATCTCATATTTATGTTAATTTATTCTACTTTGGGATGTATTTAGATTAAGCAAAATGTCTATATTAACTTGTGTAAGTTTATTTAGGTACAGGTACACATAATTATCAGTTATAATAATAATGTAGGTATGTAGTCTGCCTGGGCTACACCTACCTACATGTGGCCCAGAGTGATATTATTACCATCGATATAACATCTTCACTGAGTTTAATTGTTTCTATCAACTACCTTTAGATGCCATCATAAACAAATGAGAAGTAATGAATAATTCATGCCGAGAATTTTAAACAAAAGCGTTATATATTAAGGGGATTGACACAATGTTTTCCCTCCGTCCGGCTACCACACCTCCATAGTATATAAACATAAAATGTTTATATACTATATAACGTGTTTCTTATATAATTTTGAAGAAAATATCATAGATGGATTAATGAAAATGTCTATATTGACGTAAAATAGGACATTTAATGTGCCCAAGAGTGATTATTATTAATATTACGTAATGTTTTCCCTCCGCCCGGCAACCACACCCCCATAGCATATAAACAGCATGTTTATATGCTATGTAACGTGTTTCTTATATAATTTTGAAGAAAATATCATAGATGGATTAATGAAAATGTCTATATTGACGTAAAATAGGACATTTAATGTGCCCAAGAGTGATTATTACATTATAGAGATATGTGCTCACGGAAAATGTAAACAAACCAGGTCGTGAGCGCCGTATTTGAAAGACAGCTCGCCGTATACAAAAGTTTTGGTCATAATTTAAACTCCCTGTATTAGTGGAATGCTGTAAGGCGAAACGCCGAAAAGCGGGCCCTACTGTATTCATGTTCATGTTTGTATTTTCTGTCATTGTATTCTGTCTATTAATAAAGCACTCATATATATACAGTGGACCCTCGGTTTTCGTTGAAAATTCTTTCCAGAATGCTGTTTGAGTGCCATTACCGAACGAATATGTTCCCATAAGGACAAAATTAAATTAGATTAGTCGTTTCAGAACCCCAAAAATTTACTTAAAAAAGCTCTTACAAAAATAAATTTACATAATTGTTCGAGTTTGAGGTGAACGAAAACTGAGGGTCCACTGTATATATACATATGTATATACAGTAGACCGTCATTTAGCACGGTAGTTACGTTCCTGAAAACGTCGTGTTAGATAATTTCGTGTTAGATAATTAGAAGAACTTATGGGAAAAATAGGGTTACGTTCCTGGGAGTCCCCAAAAGGCAAACAAGTTTTTTTTAGACCAACAGATTTTACAAAAATAAAAGTGAATATGTAATTGTAGTTCATATCGTGATGTATTATGTTGTTTTTATTGCTTAAGACTACAAATGTAACATAAATAATAGTATTTTTACCTTAAATTGTTTGTGCTGGTGTTTGTGGATGATTGTGAAGAGAGTGGAGAGTTATGTTGTGGCCCTACTGGGCTGAGGTGGATGGTAGAGGTTCTGGAACTGAAGTCGATAGTTGTACCGAGTGTCTAACATTAAGTCATTCAGTAAGTCAGTCAAGTCATTCAGTAAGTCAGTCAAGTCATTCAGTAAGTCAGTCAAGTCATTCAGTAAGTCAGTCAAGTCACAGTAAGCGTCGCATTCAGTAAGTCAGTCAAGTCATTCAGTAAGTCAGCAGTTCAGTAAGTCAGTCAAGTCATTCGTAGTCAAGTCATTCAGTAAGTCAGTCCAAGTCATTCAGTAAGTCAGTCAAGTCATTCAGTAAGTCAGTCAAGTCATTCAGTAAGTCAGTCAAGTCATTCAGTAAGTGTCAGTCATCAGTAGCAGTCAGCTTCAGTAAGTCAGTCAAGTCATTCAGTAAGTCAGTCAGTCATTCAGTAAGTCAGTCAGTCATTCAGTAAGTCAGTCAAGTCATTCAGTGTCATCGTCATTCAGTAAGTCAGTCATCAGTGTCGTCAAGTCATTCAGTAAGTCAGTCAAGTCATTCAGTAAGTCAGTCAGTCATTCAGTAAGTCAAGTCAAGTCATCAGTAAGTCAGTCAAGTCATTCAGTAAGTCAGCCAGTCATTCAGTAAGTCAGTCAAGTCATTCAGTAAGTCAGTCAGTAGTCAGTCAGTAGTCAGTCAGTCATTCAGTAAGTCATTCAGTAAGTCAGTCAGTCACTCAAACTTTGCAATTCCTAGACTTGAACGCTTAAACCTTTTCTTGTCACTTGCTGGAACACTTGTATGCTTATTGGGTGCCATGATTGCTTGGTAGATTAATGAAAATGCAATGAAAATGAGAAAATATATGTAAATAAACACAGCGAGCTTCCCAATTATTGTTGTCATGCACACGTATGAACCAAACTGAACACTGGGAGGGATGCATGGGTGGGTGAGGGTGGCAGGGGATAGCAGTAGGACTCCCCCAGTGACTCAATGGTTTAACCCACCCGGCTACCGCGCTCAAAATTTTCTCCTCCCGCGACCATGTAATATCATTTTTATGTCGTGTGTTAGATAATAATGTGTTGCAATTCTTCAATTGTGCAATACCCGTTATGTGCAACATAATCTCGTGATAAATGATGGTCTACTGTGTGTGTGTGTGTGTGTGTGTGTGTGTGTACTCACCTATTTGTGGTTGCATGGGTCGAGTCATAGCTCCTGGCCCCGCCTCTTCACTGATTGCTACTAGGTCCTCTCTCTCCCTGCTCCATGAGCTTTATCAAACCTAGTCTTAAAACTATGTATGGTTCCTGCCTCCACTATGTCGCTTTCTAAGCTATTCCACTTCCTGACAACTCTATGACTGAAGAAATACTTCCTAACATCCCTTTGACTCATAGGAGTCTTCAACTTCCAATTGTGACCCCTTGTTTCTGTGTCCCCTCTCTGGAACATCTTGTCTCTGGCCACCTTATCTATTCCTCGCAGTATTTTATATGTCGTTATCATGTCTCCCCTAACCCTCCTGTCCTCTAGTGTCGTCAGGCCGATTTCCCTTAACCTTTCTTCGTAGGACAATCCCCTTAGCTCTGGGACTAGTCTTGTTGCAAACCTTTGCACTTTCTCTAATTTCTTGACGTGCTTGACCAGGTGTGGGTTCCAAACTGGTGCTGCATACTCCAGTATGGGCCTGACGTATATGGTATACAGAGTCTTGAATGATTCCTTAGTGAGGTATTGGAACGCTATTCTTAGGTTTGCCAGCCGCCCGTATGCTGCAGCAGTTATCTGATTGATGTGTGCCTCAGGAGATGTGCTCGGTATTATACTCACCCCAAGATTTTTTTCTTTGAGTGAGGTTTGCAGTCTTTGGCCACCTAGACTATACTCTGTCTGCGGTCTTCTTTGCCCTTCCCGATATTCATGACTTTACATTTGGCAGGGTTAAATTCAAGAGCCAGTTACTGGACCAGGCTTGCAGCCTGTCCAGGTCTCTTTGTAGTCCTGCCTGATCCTCGACTGATTTGATTCTTCTCATTAACTTCACATCATCTGCAAACAGGGACACTTCTGAGTCTACCCCTTCCGTTATGTCATTCACATATACCAAAAACAGTACAGGTCCTAGGACTGACCCTTGTGGAACTCCACTCGTCACAGGTGCCCACTCTGACATCTCGTCACGTACCATGACTCGTTGTTGCCTCCCTGTCAGATATTCTCTGATCCATTGCAGTGCTTTTCCTGTTACGTGTGCCTGATCCTCTACCTTTTGCATTAATCTCTTGTGAGGAACTGTGTCGAACGCCTTCTTGCAGTCCAAAAATGCAGTCTATCCACCCTCTCTCTCGTGTCTTACTTCTGTTACCTTGTCATAAAACTCCAGTAGGTTTGTGACACAGGATTTTCCTTCCCTGAAACCGTGCTGGTTGTCGTTTATAAGCTTGTGTCTTTCTAGGTGCTCCACCACTCTCCTCCTGATGATCTTCTCCATGACTTTGCATACTATACACGTCAGTGACACAGGTCTGTAGTTTAATGCCTCGTGTCTGTCTCCTTTCTTAAAAATTGGGACTACATTTGCCATCTTCCACGCCTCAGGTAGTTGCCCAGTTTCAATGGATGTGTTGAAGATTTGTGTTAGTGGCACACACAACATCTCTGCTCCCTCTCTAAGGACCCACGGAGAAATGTTGTCCAGTCCCACCGCTTTTGAGGTATCGAGTTCACATAGCAGCTTCTTCACCTCCTCCTCGGTTGTGTGTATTTCATCCAGCACTTGTTGGTATACCTCCCTATTCTGAATTCCTGGAGTCCTTCCTGTCTCCTGTGTAAATACTTCTTTAAATCTCATGTTAAGCTCCTCACATACCTCTTGGTCGTTTATTGTGAACTCCCCACCTTCCTTTCTCAGCCTGATTACCTGGTCCTTGACTGTTGTTTTCCTCCTGATGTGGCTATACAACAGCTTCGGGTCAGACTTGACTTTTGATGCTATATCATTTTCATATTGTCGCTGAGCCTCCCTTCTTACCTGTGCATATTCGTTTCTGGCTCTTCGGCTAATCTCTTTATTTTCCTGGGTCCTTTGTCTTCTGTACTTTTTCCATTCTCTATTACACTTAGTTTTTGCCTCCCTACACCTCTGGGTGAAAAAAGGACTCGTTCTGGTCTTCCCATTACTTCTGTTTCCCTTGGGGACAAACCTCTCCTCTGCCTCTTTGCATTTGGTTGTCACATATTCCATCATTTCTTTTACTGGTTTTCCTGCCAATTCAATCTCCCACTGAACGTCTTGTAGGAAGTTCCTCATGCCTGTGTAGTCCCCCCTTTTGTAGTTTCGTTTATCCCTTCCTATTCCTGCTCCCCTCTCCACTTGTAGCTCAACTATATAATCAAAACACAGAACCAAATGATCACTAGCTCCAAGAGGCCTTTCATACGTGATATCCTCGATGTCCGAACTACTCAAGGTGAATACTAGGTCCAGTCTTGCTGGATCATCCCCACCTCTCTCTCTGGTAGTGTCTCTAACATGTTGATGCATGAGATTTTCCAGTACCACATCCATCATCTTGTCTCTCCATGATTCAGGACCCCCATGGGGCTCCAGGTTTTCCCAATCAATCTCTTTGTGATTGAAATCACCCATAACTAGTAACTTTGCTCTCCCCATGTGGGCTCTTCTGGCTACCTCGGCTAGTGTGTCTACCATTGCTCTGTTGCTTTCGTCGTATTCTTCTCTTGGCCTCCTGCAGTTCTGTGGCGGGTTGTACATTACAGCAATTACCACCTTATGGCCCTCAAACTGAATTGTTCCTACTATGTAGTCCCTTTCACCCATTCCATCCATTCCTTCCACTTCCTCAAATCCCCACCTGTTCTTAATGAGCAGTGCAACTCCTCCTCCCCCTCTGCTCCCTCTATCTTTCCTGAGGATTTGATATCCGGGTGGAAAGATTGCATCTGTTATCATCCTGGTGAGTTTCGTTTCTGTGAGTGCTATTATGTCTGGGGATGTCTCCTTTATTCTTTCATGCCACTCCTCACATTTATTTGTTATACCATCTGCATTTGTATACCAAACCTTTAACTTCTTTTCTAAAACCGTAGTCTGGGGGGTATGTTGGGGTTGGGAAAGTAGGAGATCTGATGGGGAACTATGGGTGGTTGGTGTGAAGGTGGAGTTTGTAATGAGGTGGGTGGAATCATTGGGTATGGCCTGTGTGTTTTGGGTTAGGTTGTTTGGTTGCATTGGGGTTGTCCAGGTTGGGAAACATCTGAAGGTGGTTGTATTAGAGCTTCCTCCTGAGTCTGGGTTCTCCTGTCCATCTCTCTTTCCTCCTTTTGTCTCTGTACCCTCTCTTTCAGTTTCTGTCTTTCTTCCCGTGTTCTGTCGCAGTCGAGATACACCCTCCGGTACTCTGACATATCCCTTAGTCTTGCTTTCTCCTGCAGGATCCTGTTTCGAGTCAATTCTGCTTTGAAAATTACTTTGACTGGCCGGATTCTTCCTCTTGCAAACCCCCCTATTCTCAGAAAATTTGCCAGCTGGGTCATGTCATCTTCTCCTATTGCTTTCATGATGTTTTCAATCGCATTTTTCTCCCCTTGTCTTCTTGCTTCATATGTTTTCCCTTCAGCTTCCTGGAGCCCATAAACAAAGACTCTGTGTGTGTGTGTGTGTGTGTACTCACCTAGTTGTACTCACCTAGTTGTGGTTGCAGGGGTCGAGACATAGCTCCTGGCCCCGCCTCTTCACTGGCCGCTACTGGGTCACTCTCTTTGCGCCATGAGCTTTATCATACCTCTTCTTAAAGCTGTGTATGGAACCTGCCTCCACTACATCGCTTCCCAAGCTATTCCACTTCCCGACTACTCTGTGACTGAAGAAATACTTCCTAACATCCCTGTGATTCATCTGAGTCTTCAACTTCCAACTGTGTCCCCTTGTTGCTGTGTCCCATCTCTAGAACATTCTGTCTTTGTCCACCTTGTCAATTCCTCTCAGTATCTTATATGTCGTTATCATGTCCCCCCTATCTCTCCTGTCCTCCAGTGTCGTCAGGTCGATTTCCCTTAACCTCTCCTCGTAGGACATACCCCTTAGCTCCGGGACTAGTCTTGTTGCAAACCTTTGCACTTTCTCTAGCTTCTTTACGTGCTTGGATAAATGTGGGTTCCAAACTGGTGCTGCATACTCCAGTATGGGCCTAACGTACACAGTGTACAGGGTCCTGAACGATTCTTTATTAAGATGTCGGAATGCTGTTCTTAGGTTTGCTAGGCGCCCGTATGCTGCAGCAGTTATTTGGTTGATGTGCGCCTCAGGAGATGTGCCTGGTGTTATACTCACCCCAAGATCTTTTTCCTTGATTGAGGTTTGTAGTCTCTGGCCCCCTAGACTGTACTCCGTCTGCGGTCGTCTTTGCCCTTCCCCAATCTTCATGACTTTGCACTTGGTTGGGTTGAACTCCAGGAGCCAATTGTTGGACCAGGCTTGCAGCCTGTCCAGATCCCTTTGTAGTTCTGCCTGGTCCTCTTCCGATTGAATTCTTCTCATCAACTTCACATCATCTGCAAACAGGGACACTTCGGAGTCTATTTCTTCTATCATGTCGTTCACAAAC
>WNWK01017184.1:10000-15000 GCA_009830355.1 Cherax destructor | reverse complement strand
ACTGAGTATGCCCGCCACCACATTCGTAATGACACACATATTTTATTCATTCTAGAGTGTATATCACATTTTTATGTTATTTATATTGTTTATTATGTCATATTAGATGAATTGTGATAGATAAATAAGCCGTAGAGCTGATATTAGTGTCAAATTGAAGCATTTTGTCCTGCCTCCCAACAATAAACTCGCCTCACTCTCTCCTCTCCATCTTCCATACACCAACAAGAGTCGCCAATAAAAGTAAGTGTGATGTTAAATGTTCATTTATACATGTTATTAGTGCTTTATATTTATTTGTTATTCTTTTCTGTATGTAAATCTATATTTAATCTCTAAAAAATTATTTTTTGTTAATACTCCTGGGTGTCTGAAACGGATTAATTGAATTTCCATTATTTCTTACTTGGAAAATGGCTTCAGTTTTCGTGTGTTTCAGTTTTAGTGCCTCCCTCTGGAACGGATTAAACACGAAAACCGAGGGACCACTGTATACAGTGGTCCTTAATTACGAAGGTCCCCAAAATCGCCCTTATGAAGTTTATTTTAATCTTAATGAAAGTGTAATTTTGGGGTCTAAAAGGACTAGTCTATTTTACATCATTTCTTATGGAGATAAATTCGTTTGTTGGCTTACAGTTTGATGTACACTCCCTGAAATTAGATTTAATAATATAATAATATGAATGTATCACTGTATATAGAATATAGTACTTAAATTAGTAATAGGTCCCTAAAAATCCCCTTTTATGTAAGTTTATTTTTTAAATGCTTTTGTAAGTGTAATTTTGGGGGTCTAAAAGGACTAGTCTATTTTACATCATTTCTTAAGGAGATAAATTCGTTTGGTAATGGCACTTGAACAGCATTCTGGAATGAAAAATATCGTAAACGGGTACCACTGTATATTTTATATATATATATATATATATATATATATATATATATATATATATATATATATATGTATATATATATATATATATATATATGTATATATATGTATATATATATATGTATATATATATATGTACGTATATATATATATATATATATATATATTTGCTAGGAATTCGCAAGAGCAGGTGAAACTGTCTGCGAATTCCTAGCATTGTATAAATCTCTAGTTGTGTCGATGCATGCAGGGGATGATGAAAAGCTGTATTGCGAATTCCTAGCATTGTATAAATCTCTAGTTGTGTCGATGCATGCAGGGGATGAGAAAAGCTGTAAGCCTTCCTGCCTGAAAGCTGGCTGCCTTGAATAACGTCTGCGAAAGCTGATGCCAGGTATTGGTCCAGTGGTACGGTCGGTAAAGCACTGCGTTCCTGCCAAGGTTCGTAGGGCGAGTCTCCGTCGGCCAGAGATCAGTGTTTGTGAATATTTCGCCTGTCTTGCAATTCCTAGCATTGTATAAATCTCTAGTTGTGTCGATGCATGCAGGGATGAGATGAAAAGCTGTAAGCCTTCCTGCCTGAAAGCTGGCTGCCTGGAATAACGTCTAGCGAAAGCTGGATGCCAAGGTATTGGTCCAGTGTGGTACGGTCGGTAAGCACTGCGTTCCTGTCACAAGGTTCGTAGGGTCGAGTCTCCGTCGCCAGAGATCAGTGTTTGTGAATATTTCGCCTGCTCTTGCGAATTCCTAGCATTGTATAAATCTCTAGTTGTGTCGATGCATGCAGGGGATGAGATGAAAAGCTGTAAGCCTTCCTGCCTGAAAGCTGGCTGCCTTGGAATAACGTCTAGCGAAAGCTGGATGCCAAGGTATTGGTCCAGTGTGGTACGGTCGGTAAAGCACTGCGTTCCTGTCACAGGTTCGTAGGGTCGAGTCTCCGTCGGCCAGAGATCAGTGTTTGTGAATATTTGCCTGCTCTTGCGAATTCCTAGCATTGTATAAATCTCTAGTTGTGTCGATGCATGCAGGGGATGAGATGAAAAGCTGTAAGCCTTCCTGCCTGAAAGCTGGCTGCCTTGGAATAACGTCTAGCGAAAGCTGGATGCCAAGGTATTGGTCCAGTGTGGTACGGTCGGTAAGCACTGCGTTCCTGTCACAAGGTTCGTAGGGTCGAGTCTCCGTCGGCCAGAGATCAGTGTTTGTGAATATTTCGCCTGCTCTTGCGAATTCCTAGCATTGTATAAATCTCTAGTTGTGTCGATGCATGCAGGGGATGAATGAAAGCTGTAAGCCTTCCTGCCTGAAAGCTGGCTGCCTTGGAATAACGTCTAGCGAAAGCTGGATGCCAAGGTATTGGTCCAGTGTGGTACGGTCGGTAAAGCACTGCGTTCCTGTCACAAGGTTCGTAGGGTCGAGTCTCCGTCGGCCAGAGATCAGTGTTATATATATATATATATATATATATATATATATATATATATATATTATATATATATATACATACAGTGGACCCCGTGTTCTCCTGCTCAAAACACTCCCTTTTATGTAAGTGTATTTTTTAAATGCTTTTATAAGTGTAGTTTTGGGGGTCTAAAAGGACTAGTCTACTTTACATTATTTCTTAAGGAATAAATCTGATTGGTAATGGCACTTAAACAGCATTCTGTTTGAATAATGGACGAACACCGGGGTCCACTGTATATATATATACATATATATACATATTATATATATATATATATATATATATATATATATATATATATATATATATATATTATACTATATCTATACTATATAGTGGTACTGACTTACGATGGTTCCCAAACTCACCCTTTTATGTAAGTTTATTTTTTAAATGCTTTTGTAAGTGTAATTTTGGGGGTCTAAAAGGACTAGTCTATTTTACATCATTCCTTATGGGGATAAATTCGTTTGGTAATGGCACTTGAACAGCATTCTGGAATGAAAAATATAGTAAGTCGAGGTACCACAATGTATATATATATATATATATATATATATATATATATATATATATATATATATATATATATATATATATATATATACATACAGTGGACCCCGGTGTTCGTCCTGCTCAAAACACTCCCTTTATGTAAGTGTATTTTTAAATGCTTTTACAAGTGTAGTTTTGGGGGTCTAAAAGGACTAGTCTACTTTACATTATTTCTTAAGGGAATAAATTCGATTGGTAATGGCACTTGAACAGCATTCTGTTACGAAAATGGACGAACACTCGGGGTCCACTGTTATATATATATATATATATATATATATATATATATATATATATATATATATATATATATATATATATACAGTGGTACCTCAAGTTACGATGGTCCCCAAAATCGCTCTTTTATGTAAGTTTATTTTTTAAATGCTTTTGTAAGTATATTTTTGGGGTGTAAAATGACTAGTCTATTTTACATTATTCCTTATGGGGATAAATTGTTTGGTAATGGCACTTGAACAGCATTTTCGAACGAAAATATCGACCGAGGTACCACTGTATATACAGTGGTACTCGAGTTACGATGGTCCCCAAAATCGCCCTTTTATGTAAGTTTATTTTTTAAATGCTTTTGTAGGTATATTTTTGGGGGTGTAAAAGGACTAGTCTATTTTACATTATTCCTTATGGGGATAAATTCGTTTGGTAATGGCACTTGAACAGCATTCTCAAACGAAAATATCAGAACCTCGAGGTACCACTGTACAGTGGTACCCGACTTACGATATTAATCCGTCAGAGAGGGCATATTTTAAGGCGAAACAATCGTTAAACGAATCAATTTTTCCCATAAGAAATAATGGAAATAAATTTAATCGTCCAAGACTTCCAAAAGTAGTTAAATAAAATATTTTTAGAACTTTTGGACATTAAATAATAAATAATTGAATAAAGAATACATAAATACACATGCAAATATTGTACAATAACATGTCACTTATATTTATTGAAGAGTTGTTGATGTGTGGAGGACGGAGGAGGGGAGAAGGTGGAGTAGTATGCTAGTGTTTGAAGGGGAATCCCTTCCATTAACACTGCAGGTGGTAAGTTCTTTTCTGGGGTTACTTCCTTTTTCTTTGAATGCCACTAGGACCAGCTTGAGAGTCACTAGACCTCTTCTAACAACAATTTGTCCAGGGAGCTCTGTGTCTGGCGATTCTTTAACACATCCCTGAAATGACACACCACTGTGTCATTGTACAGGTTGCCAGCACGGCCTGCAACAGCATGGTTAGGTGATATTCATCCATAAATGCTTGCATATCACTCCATTTGGCACAGATCCCCCTAATCCTTGAAGAAGGCACATTCTTCCATTTTTGTTCCACCTCCTCCTCCTCCTCTGAACCATTGTTCTGACCTCTGCTCTCTTGTTCCAGTTGCTGTTGAAGCTCTTGCAGATCTTCAGTGGTTAGCTCTTCCTTGTGCTCCTCCACCAACTGTTCCACATCCTCACCACTCACCTCTAACCCCAAAGACTTGCCCAATTCCACAATTTCTTCCAAAACAGGCTCAGGCTCAGGCTCAGGTTCTGAGGCTCAGCCCCAAAACCTTCAAAATCCCTCTCTAGGACACAGTCTGGCCACAATTTTCTCAGGCAGAGTTCAAAGTCCTGGTAGTCACTCCTCCCAAGCCTTACCTATAAGGTGTACACAATGCAGCATATGGAAATGTTTTTTCCAAAATTCTCTTAGGGTTATGTTCATGTCTGTGGTCACATCAAAGCACTTTTGAAACATTGCTTTGGTATAGAGTTTTTTAAAGTTGGAAATGACCTGCTGGTCCATGGGCTGGAGGAGAGGAGGTATTAGGGGGCAAGAACTTCACTTTGATGAATTTAAACTCCTCCACAATTTTCTACCAAGTTTGGAGGATGACAAGGAGCATTGTCCATTATCAGGAGGCACTTAATGGCAAATTATTGTCCAATAGATATTTCTTCACACTGGGGCCAAACACTTCATTGAACCAATCTAAGAAAATGTCCTTTGTGACCCAAGCCTTTTGTTAGACTTCCACATCACACACAAGTTAGACTTGCTGACACCGCATCTGCCAAACACTCGG
>WNWK01017184.1:0-5000 GCA_009830355.1 Cherax destructor | reverse complement strand
CATCCATATCCACTCTTCACTACCATCCACAAACATCATTACCCACAATTTAAGGTAAGAAATACTATTATTTCTATTGCATTTGTAGTCTTAAGCAGTAATAGATCATGACAATGAACTAAAATTACATATTCGCCTTCAATTTTTAAGATATGTTGGTCTAAAAAAAATTGTTTGGCTTTTTGGGGACTCTCAAACACGTAACCCTATTTTTCCCATAAGTTCTGTTAATTATTTAAGACGAAATTATCTAACACGACTTTTTCAGAACGTAACTATCGTGCTAAATGACGTTCTACTGTGTATATATATATAAAATAATAATAATATAATAATTTTTATTTCAATGCATGTTACAAGTGTACAATGTTATTGGTAGTTAAATTATAAAAAAAATTATAAAACTGTAATGCAAGGAGAGCCACTGGCATGCCATGACATTAGGGGCATTTTATTCTAGAGACTTATTCACTAAGTACTTAATGCTAAAGAAATTGATTGAGTTTATTCTAGTTCTGTATTATTTAAATTTTAAAGGTTATACTACTATTAAAAGAAAAAAGAGAAATTGGTTGAGTTTAATTAGTTGTGAATTTATTTAAATTACAGTATGTTGATCATACTAGATAATAACAATACTAGAAATGTTTTTGAGTTTCATCTAGGATATTTTTTATTTCAAATTAAGAAAATGATGAAAATAAATTTTAAAACAATATGATGATATGAAATTGCAACAAGTTTTAAAGGGGGGAGAAATATCAATTTGAGATCTTCAAGTAAAAAATATTGGGTTTGGAAGTTTGTTGTATGAGTATTTAGTATAGGGTGAGTGGGGTTTTTTTGAGAAGAGTCTTGAATTGTTTTCCAAATTAACTTGATATTTACTGGTAATGAATTCCAGTTTTGGGGGCCCATGTGATAGAATTTTTACTTGGTTAGGACTGGGGATTCAAATAGTGATCTGTGTCTTGTGTCACGGGACCTATTAAAGTTGTTGAGGAAAATTTTGAGCGCAGGGTTGATATTAGCATGTAGATTTTATGTATTAGAAGGCAATGAATAGGTATGAATTTTTTTTATGGTGAGAGTTTTAAGGTTCTGAATATGGGGGGAGTATTTTTCTAGAGGGGAATTTGTTATCATCCTGACTGCACCTTTTTTTGGGGTTATGAGTGGTCTAAGGTGATTTAATGTTGTTGCCCCCCATGCACAGATTCCATAGGTGAAAAGGGTAGATAAGAGAATATATGGGCAATGAGAGTGGTTGAGGACATAAAGCGATCTTAGATAATAACCACTGCCCTTGAGATTTTTTTGGAAATTTGTTGTATGTGTTTTGGAATTTAAGATACTGTCAAGGTGGATTCCGGGGAATTTTCCTCGGACCTTGTGAGGGAACCATTTATTATTTAAAAGGGAAAATTTTTAGCTTTGTTTCCAAACTGAATGTAGTAGGTTTGTCCGTATTGAGAGAAGTTATTTGTCATCATCCATGTTGATATTTTCTGAAACCCGGCATTAACTGTGTTGGCTAGTACGACTGGATTTGGGTGAGAGAAGACATATGTTGTGTCACGAAACAAATGGGTTTGAGAGTTGTGATGCATTCGGTAGGTCATTTATTTAAAAGAGGAATAGGAGGGCCCCAGGACACTACCTTTAGGGACACATTAATTTTTTGTGTGGAAGAGCTTCCTTTGTGTTAGTATTGATTTTTTTTTAAGGTACGACTTTGGGGGGAGGGGTCCCCCCAATACCATAGTCCCCAATTTTGGAAATAAATCAGGTCGACTGTATCAAATGTTTTGAGGTCTATGAAGATTCCCAGGGAACTTTTTTTTCTCAAGTGGGTGTAAAACCTAACATGTTTAAGACGTTTGTGTTTTGTTGGTCCGAATCCAAATTGACAGGGTTTAGACATTGTGTGAAAGGGGAATAGACTGTTTTTGAATTAATTTTTCAAGATTTTAGAAAGCAGGGGAAATTTGAGATTGGTCTGAATTGTTTGTCAGTTTGGTCACCTCCTTTGGATGGGTGACCCAGTTTTTGAGAATTAGGGAAGGGAAGATTCAATGGATTTATTGAATAATGCTGCTATAATTGGTGAAGAATGTGTTTTTTTGTACAAAAAGGGGGGTAAGTTGTTTATGTTCCTGCTTTTTTTTAAGGGGGTTTTATTTTGAGTGAGACTTCAATTGAGTTGGAGGGGCGGAAAGTGTATCTGGGAGGTGTTGGGGAGGTAGTCTTTGGGGCGAGTGTTCAGCGGGGTCCACTCAATTCTTCCTTTTTATTTCCTAGAATTGTAGGGGGGGTTTTTTCCGGGTTTTTTTTCTTTCACCTTTCGGCCGGGCCCCCGCTCATAAAAAAATTTTTTTTGGGCCCTTTTCTTATCAGGCTAGTAATTTTTGGGGATGAGATTTTGGGATTGTTCGGGGGGTTATTCCCCCCCCTTCTATATTGTTTTTCATTTTGGGCCCCCTTTCTTATTTTTTTTTTAAAAGGGTGGGGTGTTAGCCAGGGATTGTTAAGTTTTTTTAGCGGGATCTGTTTAGTTTTTTTGGGCAATGTCTGTTATAGAGGTTATGTTTTTTTTAAGAAAGTTCTTGATGCATTCATTAATATTGAATGTTTTCCCAATTCTTTAAACCCGTCAATGTTCCCTAGCTGATATAAAATTTTTAACAGCAGACTCATTATGTAGTCGGGAAGGTAACTTTTGAAATTTTTGGGGGAAAAAAGCCTGGGGTTTGTTATGAGAAAGGTGGGGGAGTGGCCTGTGGTGTTTTCTGTGATTATGCCTGTTTTTTTGAGGAGATATTGTGTTAGTCCAGATGTGGTCTAGTAACGAGGTACTATTATCGGAGATTTTGTAGGTTTTGATATTGTTGGGTAAAAAGTTGCTCATAGTGTTTTGAATTCATTTAAATGGGGGGGTTTAAATTAGGGGATTTTGAAATCCCCCCGTGAGCAAAATATTTTTTTTAAGGCGTGAATCGAATCGGGTTTTCCCTAGTTTTTCACTAAAGGGCGGATGTTTGACTGTGGTAATCTGTAGATGTTTATCACTGTGGGGGGTTTTTTTCAGGTCTTTTTTTTTTAAAATTTTAAATATAATATTTCCCTGTTCACCCCTTTTGACAAAAATTTTTTTATACAATCGAGTTGATCTGTATAATATATTGCTGTTCCACCCCCCCTGGCTGTCCTACAGTTGTGAATGGCTGTGTAACCTGGGAGGGCAAGATACCTGTAGTATCGGGTTTTTCCCGGTCTCAGTGAGTGTGATGATTGACTTTTGGGGGGCTGTAGGGTTTGGGGGTAGTGCTGTGAGGTCATCATAATGTTTGCTCAACATCTAACATTGAATTGAAGATAGTTGGGTTATTTTTTCACTGAGTAAGCCCTTTTTTTGATCAGCTTTAATAGTTACAATTCCCTTTTTGGGGTCTTTTAAAATAAAATTTTAAAAATAGGTTGATATCAGGATCAATGCCTGTAATCATGGGGAAAATTTAAAGTGATTCTATAACTAGACTTGGGAACAATAGATTATGATTTTAATGATATGGTATTAGATTAAAGTCTTACTTCTAATGGATTAACAAAATTTAAAAAAAAAAGGTTTACAGGAATTTTTACAGTGGGTATAGGGTATTTGAAAAAAGTTAATGATATACTAAATTTAACTGTCTAATGAATGGTTTGGGGAAAAAATTCAAGACTAGTAAAATTAAAATTTTGGGGGTTTAAAAAAAATTTTTTATTCAATGTGGCACTGGTTGAAACTTTAGATATGGGGAAAAGGGGGAAAAAGGTTAATGAATGCAAAGAGCTATTGAACTAAAATTAAAAAAAATTTACCCAATATTAAAAAAAAAATTTTGATTAAATTGAAGTTAAAGTGGGCTTTTTGTTGGCTAATGGTAAAAGGTATTTTTAAAATATAAGTAAATGATTGCACTTATCAGGTAGTTGCTTATAAAAAGGGAAAAATAAAGAAGTCACATATACAATGATAGGTTTGAATATATGGGAAAACAATTAAGCAAATAAAAAGGGCTAAAATTTACCCCAAAAATTTTGGGTAATGGTAAACAGTATTTATAAAAATAATAAATGATTGCACTTATCGGTAGTTCTTTTAAAGGAAAAAATAAAGTGTCATAAAAATGAGGTAGTTGTTTGAATATAAGAGACAATTAAAAATAAAGTGGGGGGGAATTTGCTTTTTTGGGGGAAAAAGGGATTTTTAAAAGGGGGGGAAAAAAAATTTCACTTATTTGGGAAAAACCCTTTTTAAAAAAAAAAAAAACTAGGTCAATACACAATGAGGAATTGTTTGATTATAAAAATATAAAAAAAAAAAACAATAGGGGAAAAAATTGTAATTAAATTTCAAGTAAAAAGTAATTACCAATATTGTAAATAGATAGGGTTGGGAAAAAAAGGGGGTGATAGATTTGTATTAAAAAAAAAAAATAAAAGTAAATGGTTACAGAGACGGGGAAAAATAAAAACAGTGGACCCCCGGTTAACAAAACCCCGGGGAAAAAATGCAATTATGTAAGATAATTTTTTTAAGTTTTGTGGAAGTGTATTTTTGGGGGGCTGAAATAGACCAACCTTTTTTGGGAAAAATTTTTCCCTTAAAAAAATTCCCCGGGAATGGCAAAAAAGCAGACTTCAGGAGTGAAGTTTTAAAATTGGGGGGGGACTGTATATAGTAAAATAGGATGGGCCCCAAATTTTTTTTAGTGGGAAATTTAATATAGTGAGGTAGCAGATTATTAGAACAAAATGAAGTTAATTTCATTAATATATAATCAGTTTTGGGAGAAATGTAAGAAGGAGGTTGCAGTTTCTAATACAACTGGGGAAAAAGCAAATAAGGATTAGGTCATTGATATTATTCAGTCTCTGTAAGATTAAACATCTCAAGGGAATGTGGGCAGTTCATTTTCATTCGTGATATATATATATATATATATATATATATA
>WNWK01017183.1:0-43003 GCA_009830355.1 Cherax destructor | reverse complement strand
GACACTTATTTTGTTTTCTTTTAAGGAAAATGGCCCCCTCTTTCAGGGGGGATTTTCATCCCCCTGCCAGTTTTTTGTTTCGTGGGGAGTGACTCTAGTGTGCAAGTTTGGACTAACCCCTCGAGAATTTTCAACGTGTATATAATAATGTATCTCCCCCGCCTGCTTTCTGGGGAGTACAGGTTTAGGAACTTCAAGCGCCCAGTAATTGAGGTGGTTTATCGCATTTTGGGGCGGGTGAAGGTTCTCTGCACATTTTCTAGGTCAGCAATTTCACCTGCATTGAAAGGTGCAGTTAGTGGCAGCAATATTCCAGCCTAGATAGAACAAGCGACCTAAAAAGTGTCAACATGGGCTTGGTACCCTTTTGGTTTTGAAGGTTCTCATTATCCATCCTGTCTTTTTTCTAGCAGATGAGATTGCTACGGTGTTATGGCCCTTTGGGAAGGTGAGATCTTCTGACATGATCACCCCCAGGTCTTTGACATTAGTTTTTTGCTCTATTGTGTGGTTGGAATTTTTTTTGGTACCCGATAAATTTTAATTTCTTCACGTTTTCCATATCTGAGTAATTAAAATTTTCCCATCATTGAATTTTTATATTGTTTTCTGTAGCCCATTTAAAGATTTGGTTGATGTCTGCTTGGAGTCTTGCAGTGTCTTCAACGGTGGACACTGTCATGCAGATTCGGGTGTCATCTGCAAAGGAAGACACTGCACTGTGGCTTATATCCCTGTCTATGTCCGATAAAAGGATGAGGAACAGGATGGGAGCGAGTACTGTGCCTTGTGGATCAGAGCTTTTCACTGTAGCCACCTCAGACCAGTAAACTTCATGGAACAGCACAATCTGCATAACCCATATTAGCACGGTTTTACAACTGGAAGATCATGCCTGTCACTACTATAAAATCACTACCTTACCTTATCTTTGAAGAGTTTCGAGATTTTAACCACTCTCGGAGCCCGACCATGGGCCAGGCTCGCCCGGCGCTTGCCCAGTCAACCAGGCTGCTGCTGCCGGAGGCCCACCGCCCCACACATCCACCACAGCCCGGCCGATCTGGCACCTGGTGGAGATACCCGTCCAGCCTCCTCCCGAAGTCCTCCACACCTGTTCCAGTTGCGCTTCCGATATCTCCCGGCAAAATGCTGAACAGTCTGTTAATGCCATCCATGTCCTAGTTAAGTGGAATGTAGTCTGCTGGGAGGTCCGCTCCTCAATACTTGCTGCTGGTTGTTGTTACGGTAGAATTGGACCGATTTCCTCATCCCTCTCAGATGAGGAGATCCATTCTGAGTTGGTTTTGAGTGGGGGGGATGACTTAGGTTTGCGAGAGGTTTGGAGCCTCTCGACTCGTCCTGCCCTGTCTCGTATGGTTCGTGTATGTTTCTCAGGTGCTCTCCCAAAATTTTTAATTTTTGGCAATCTAAGGTTTCCTGTCCTTCCATATACTTTTCCTCTTCTTTGGTGTCAGAAATATTTTCTTTTTGGGCATGGAGAGTTGTCCTGCCGTGGTAAGGTTAGGTGTGCAAACTGTAGTGGGTTTCCCCCAGCAGTCAAAGATGGTGTTGCCTGTACTCGCCCAGCCTCATGCTATTTTTGTAAAGGGGTTCACAAAGTCACATCTCGGTCTTGCCCGGCATATCGCCAGGCTCTTGATTTGGCAAACTCGGCCAGGGCCTAGTCCCTTTCCCTCGATGAATGTAACTCCAGCCTGCTGTCCGTAAAGCCAGTCACAGTCCGTCAGCCCTTGCCTCCTTCGTCTCCAGCGCCCCCCACTAAGGGCATCTCCCCAGCACCAGTGTGGCTGGGTCACCTGTTCTCTGCAGCTGTGAGGACTAATGTCCCTGTTTCAAACCGTTTTGCAGCTCTTGCAGAACTCTACCTTCAGAGGATTCCCCACCTCCGGGGCAACATCATCTCCAGGTATCTTCAGATCCGGCTTCCACTGCGGAAGTTATTGCTCATGCTCCTCCTCGTTCACGACGCGTATCCTCCCATCAAGGTGGTTCAGCTTCAAAATCAACTCCAGTTTGGTACCCCCCCTTGTCCAAATGGACCTCTTGCCTGATCCAGTGCCTCACTCCTCACAGAAGTCCCCTCCCCTTCATTTCTCCTCAACCCCAGCCCCAGCCAGCCCCTGTTTCAGGACCCTTTGCTATTGATGGTTCCGATGTTTTACTCTCGCCTGCCTGGGCTTCATTTCTTCGTCCTGTCCTCCTTTTGGTGGAGGAAGTGCTTCACTCCTTCCTACAGGGCACCTCTTTTATGACTGCATGTCTCTCGGTTCTCCCTTGCCTCATCGGGCTTCTTAGTTCACACACGTGACTCACTCCCACTCCTCTATTTTTCTTCTCTGAAACGTTCGTTCCATATTGGGAAAACTCCCAGACCTCCAGAAGTATCTGGCTGAGGTACAGCCGCTCGTGGCGGGCCTCTCCGAGACATGGTTACGTCCTCGTCATTCTGTTCGGCTGTCGGGTTTTACTGTTTATCGTCGGGATCGCATTGAAAGGGGTGGTGGTGGCCAAGCTCTTCTTGTGTGTAGCCGGCTCCAGAGTATGATCCTTTCCCTCCGAACCTATGAGAATGGGGTGTTAGAAACTCTAGCTGTGCACGTTGCCTTGGGCACTCAGTGGTGTACCTTCCTCCTGATTTACAATCCGGGCAGGTCAGTAACACAGAGTGAGTTTACCCATTACTTTGGGCAACTCAGTGGTTCTGCACTTGTCATAGGGGATTTCAATGCTAGGCACCATTTCTGGGAGCCATCCATTTCTTTTGGAGTGGTGAATCCCACAGGTAGGGCCTTGTTCCAAGCCCTCCTTGCATCTCCCCTTTCGTTGCTCACACCACCAGGATTGGAGACTAGAGTGGATCCTTACACAGGGCGAGCTTCTACCCTGGACCTCGTTCTTGGGTGTTGGTATTTTACTACAGCCGTTGTTTCTGTAGGCCCCTTCATGGGGAGTGATCATCTCCCCGTCATTGTATCTACCAATGGAGCCCCAGCAGTGCCAGTGACAGCAATTCGTCCATGGTGGAAAACCACTCAGGCCGGTTGGACGAGCTACAGTAACACACTGTTTGATTATAGCCTGCCTCAAGACTCTCTGTTGGACGATGCCGTTGCATCCCTTCAAGGGGCCATGTTAGAGGCAGGCTCCCAAGTCTTTAGTGAATAAGTCTTTAGAATAAGCTGCCCCTAATGTCATGGCATGCCAGTGGCTCTCCTTGCATTACAGTTTTATAATTGTAACTACCAATAACAATGTACACTTGTAACATGCATTGAAATACAAATTATTATTATTATTATTATTATTATTTCTGGGAGCTTCTTCCGTTCTCACCCCCGGGTTCCGTGGTGGAATGATGAGTGCCTCCAGGCAGTGAAAGCACGTCGAAAGGCGTGGGCACAGTGGCGGCGCCAACCTTCAAGGGCTCTACAGTTGGCTTACCGAAGGGCTGACGCTTTATGTCGGCGAACACTCCTCCATGCAAAACGTGAATCATGGGCTTCTTTCTGTTCTTCTCTTTCTTTTTGCACCTCTGCTAGCCGGGCATGGGGTTTCTTCCACTCTATGCTGGGATCACAATCTGTAAGCTCCTTTCCCCTGTTGGGGGATGGTGCAATGCCACTCTTCCCTCAGGATAAAGCGGAATTGTTTGCTAGTTTCTTTGGGCCCAAGTCTGCTCTTCCCCCCCCCTCTACCTTCTAAGGTAATCAAATGGGGTCCTCTGCCCCCTATAGTACCCGAGGTTAACTTCCAGGTGCTGTCATCTCCCTTCAGTTCTCATGAACTACAGCGGGCACTCTCCCAGCTTTCTTCTCGTTCTTCTCCTGGGGAGGATAACATACCTTATTCATTCTTACTGCATCTACCCCCTCTTGTACAGATGCCATGCTGGAGGTTTTCAATGCCAGCTGGTCTCAAGGAGTTTTCCCCGATGCGTGGAAGCACTCTCTCCTGGTTCCGATTCTGAAGCCAGGCAAAGATAATACCCAACCAGACTCTTACCGACCCATTGCTTTACTGCCCTGCTTGGGTAAAGTGTTGGAAAGACTGGTGGCCACCCGTCTCTCATGGTGGACTGAGGAACATGGCCTCTTACCTGAAAACCAGAGTGGCTTCTGTGAGGGTCGATCTACCCTCGACTCTTTGCTTCAATTTGTGCAGTTAGTGCATACTTCATTCGAAAGCCGGGAGTTCCTTCTGGCTGCCTTTTTGGATCTGCGTGGAGCATTTGATTCTGCATCCCACATGGCGATACTTTTTACCCTAGCTCGCATGGGGCTGGCAGGAGCCCCCCTATGTTGGATGCACAACTTTTTACAAGGGCGAACCTCCGGGTTGCAGTAGGTGGCACGATGTCCTCACCCCGTCCTATATACCGGGGAGTGCCCCAAGGATCCGTTCTTAGTCCTCTCCTTTTTTCTGTATTAATGTCGGATCTCCCTTATATACAGGGCGTGCATACCCTGGTGTATGCGGATGATGTGGCTCTTATGTGGTGCCACTACTTTGCTGGCTGCACAAAAACCTTCAGCATCCCCAACAGTGCATAACATCATGAGCTGCCACCTGGGGTTTGGAGGTTAGTGTCGCCAAGTCCCGGCTCTTATGTTTTACTAGACGACGCCTCTCTACTCTTCCATCTGTTTCATTGGGTCAGACACCACTCCCTTTGGTCTCTTCTCATAGATGGTTGGGTGTCACTTTAGATGCACCACTCTTGACGTGGAGGAAACACATAATAGCCCTCCACCTCTCATGTGCACGCCGCACTGCACTCATGCGCCGGATCTCTGGCACCAAGTGGGGGGCGGATCGAGACCTCCTCTTTAAATTTTATACAGCTATGGTTCGCAGCAAACTCACCTATGCGAGTGAGGTGTATGGCTCGGCTTCTTCCTCCTCTCTTCACCGCCTGGATATTCTCCAGAATTCGGCCATCCGCAGTATGCTGGGGGCGTTCCCCTCTACTCCCATTGCAGCCTTGGAAGCAGAGTCTGGGATAGTCCCCCTCTTGTCAATGAGAATGGCAAGGAACTGCTTACGGCTCCATCATACGGCCTCTCTCCCTTGTACTCACCCATGCTGCCTCTTCCCACGAGTGCGGGAGGCAGCCTCCGTCCCCCCACGTTTGGTTCAGCCTTCCTTTGTGGTCAGGGCCCAACGTTCCTTGACCTACCTTTCACTCCCTGCACCAGTGGTGACTCCCTGCCCTCTTCACTCCCCGGTCCCCCTGGATGAACCTGACACAGTACATCCACCTGGATTGGCCTTCTAGGAACAGGAAACTCCCCCAGATAGCTGCAGTTCTCTTTGAAGAGTTTCGTGCTGTCACATATGGTTCTTCCTTCTCCATCTACATGGACGGCTCAGCACGAAATTTCCCCCTTCTACTTCTTCTGCTGCATTCTTTGCTGATCTTTCTGTGTCAAACCTGGCGGTTAGACCCCGTTCACTCGGTCCTAGCAGGAGAGCTCTTCGCCATTCATCAGGCCTTGGTTTTTGTCCTTCCTCACCTCCCTCCTCAGCCTTTGGTTCTCTTCTCTGATTCCCAATCTTCCCGAGCACTTTTGTGTTCTGACCGTCCACGGTCCCTACGCGTCCTTGTCCGACAGACGCAGTCTCTTATCCTACGTTTTTTTGCGAAGTCCAGGTTGGAGCATCTCCCTTCAGTGGGTACCTGCCCATGTTGGCATTCGGGGCAATGAAGTGGCGGATCGTGCAACCTCCCTTGCACATGCACTTCCTACCATTACCTCTCTTGCAATGGGCCGCAGTGATTTCACAAGGACTGTTTGGAAGGAAATCCGTCCTTTGTGGCAGAAGGAACTGGTACGATCCCTCTCTACTTCGGCACTGAGTTCTGTCCGATCTTTCAATGGCCCCTGCCCTTGGGCTCGCCATCCCAATCGCTCAGTGGATGTTACACTGACTCGCCTCCGGGTTGGGCACTCACGACTGGCGGCTTATCTACACCGCCTTCGAATGATGGACTCTCTGTACTGCCCGTGGTGTCCCTCACAGCCTGAGACGGTGGAACACTTCCTACTGTGGTGCCCGCGTTATCACTCTGCACGGACTGTTCTCCGTGCGGCCTTGCACATGTTTGGGGTGCAATCTTTAACTCTACCTCTCCTTCTTAATGGGGAGGGGTTTGATCCTCCAGACCGTTAGGAAATATTGGCCTATACCTGCACATTCTTGCTGGCTTCAGGGCGCATTAAGGACATATAATACGCAGTTATTAGTCTAACATCCTTCCACTTTGGTCGAGGTTCCTTCTCCGAGCGTTGGACGGCAGGGATCGATACGGCGTATGCTGTCAGTGGCCCTATAAAACCCAACAACAACAACAACAATCGGAAGGAGACGGAGCCCTCAAGTAAAATGCTGGTATCCTCTAAAATAATTGTATTACATTGATAATTGTTGGTTTACAGCCAAAATATCTTTGAAGACAAAAATTTGTCTGGCTCTAAAAGTAAAGATGGTCAGAATGCTGCCTTGGTGCTGAGATTTTTGCATGTGTCGTCATGGTTTATTGACTGAAATGTTGAGGGAGGGTGAAGCTACAGTGACAACCACTTATACACACGCTGCATGTGAGATGTGTCTCATCATCATAATCCTGGCCTGGTGGCCAAAGCTCTCGCTTCACGGCGAGTGTCCGGGTTCGATTCCCATGGAGGGTAGAAACATTGGGCGTGTTTCTTTACACCGGTTGTCTATGTTCCCCATCAGTTATGGGTACCTGGGTGTTAATCGACTGGTATGGGTCGCATCCTGGGACAAAAACTGACCCAATTTGCCTAAAATGCTCTGCATAACAAGCGGCTTTCTATATAGTAGTATGTCATTGATGTCAGCTTAGCCTGTATACCTTGTACCTTGTAGTAAATAAATATATTATTATTATTATTATTATCATGGTTAATAAGTAAAGTTTATTTAGGTTGTACAATAAAAGGTGTTTGAAGCCTGACTACCTATTGTAAGTACTACAAAATTGTATTCACTTACCCTAGGAACTTGCTGGTTTAGGTTCCCAACCTTTACAAACTTTGCAGCAAGATATTGTTTTACTCTGTCTTCAGTATTCAGCAAATCCAGTTGTTGCAAGCTCTCTTAGACTCAGGTCCAGGATGAATCTCACCATTTTGTTCTGGGTGATTTGTAGTTTTATCTTTCAATTTATTCTTAAAGCAGAGTACCATGAAGAGCAAGAGTAATCTATATGGCATTTTATAAGAGCTAGACATAGGGTCCGGTGAGCCTCAGTAGGTAGACACTGTGCCTGTCTATAGAGGAACTTTAACCTTTCATTTACTTTTTTTACTACATTGCTCCCTATCAATTCTGATGACATGCTTGGGTCATAGGGATTTCCAGTTATTCCACTGAAGATACTGAAGTGAAGGGTTCCCATTACACTGGACGTAAAAAGTATATCCCCTTTTCAGTTTAATTTTCGTGCCAAAGAGTATGGCTTATGTTTTCTCGAGGTGTAATGATAGTTGTCTACTAACCATTTGCTACAGGACTCAAGTTTTAGTGATACTACGTTAGCTATATCTTGTGGGTCTTTCCCTGAGACTAACAGAGCACTGTCGTCTGCATACAACAGACACTTACACTTGACATTGATGGTCATGTCATTTACATAAAGAAACAGTAAGGGACCCAAAATATTACCCAGGGGAACCCCACATGCTGTTGGCAGGGGTTCTGATTCTTTGTTGTTGATCTTGACAATTTGTTTCCTGTTGTTCAGGTAGGACTTAAACTAGTCTACAGAACCTATGCCAATAGCATGTAGTTTTTTATATAATATATTATTGTTTGTTATTAACCCTTTGACTGTCGCAACCTCTAATCCTGAGTGCTCTCCTGTTGTCGCAAAATTTAAAAAAAAAAAAAAAAAATTCTTATGAAATGATAGAGAATCTTTTCCCGATGGTAATGACACCAAAAGTATGAAATTTGATGGAAAATTTACGGAATTACACTCTCGCGAAGTTAGTGATCTCGGCGATATATACGCATCGGCAATTTTGCCGACTTTGAGCCCTATTTTCGGCCAATTCCATTGTTCCAGTCGACCAAACTCATAGCTATTTCTTTAGAAGTCCATTTGTTCTATCGATTGAGTACACGAAACCACCAATTTACCGATTTCAACTACCCAATAAAGTGGTCAGAAATTGGCAATTTGGCCAATTTCATGCAAAATAAAAAAGTTGTCATTTTCAAAATAGGGTCCAGAATAAACAATGCAGATATTCCTGGCACTAAAATAAGATGTTATCTGTTCATTAGTCATGTCTTTAGGCCCCTCTTATATTACTCTTGCTTTCTATTTTGATTTTTTATTCAAACAAAAAATAGAAGATTTACCGTTATGCAGACTATTGCATTATTATAAAAAATTGTATAAATAATATCAGTGCACTTGTGAAAGAATATTAGACTCACCAATTGATGTGTATTGGACGCGTGGCGTGATTTGTTTACTCTTGAACATTTGCAAAAATCGAACATTTCCCCTACTTTGAGCTCAATTTCAAGGTCGTTTTCATCATGAAACTAATCAAAATCATCTATATTTCTGTAGTATGTTTTCCATTCTATCAAATGAGACCATAGAAAAGAGAATACAACCATAAATACTATACGAAAATACACCTCAAAGACGGTGTTTTAATCCAAAAACACGGTCGAAGTTTTTTTTTTCTCTCATTATGCACTGCGTGCTGCAGGATTTTTTTTATACAGCGCACACTGACCACACAGACCCATTCTCTCATATGTGGGCCTACCAGCTTTCTCCTGCTTGATTTGAAGCCGCTAGAATTTGTGAGTATATATACGTCCGAAACAGTGGCTCGTAAGACATATATATACGAATGAAACAGTCAAAGGGTTAAGTAAGCAGGTTTATTTAGGTACAGGTACACATAAGTAGTAAAAATTTAGCTGATTACAGTTATCGTACATAGTAACATGTGTAAAATTACCTAGGATAACCCAAAAAAGTCAGTTACTTATTTCCATTGGAGTCTCTGTTGTGCTTTTGGGTATAGTAATGGGCAAGTTCTTAAGTCATGTTAATAAATGAGCCACTTGTGCACAAGGGTCTCATTTATCAATGTGTCATTTTTTAAAATCATTTATTCACTTCATATGTCATATCTAACATTCCCTATGGAATGTGTCTTGATAATGATGCGGGGCCTTTTGACCTAAGGAATGTTGCCTTCACTTTCTGTGGATCAAATCTGAGTGCTTTCTATTCCCCAAGATGCTCTATGGCCCCTACAGGTTCAGTGCTCCCCTTCCCCATGAAATAAAATATTGGTGCAAGACAGATTTTTGAAGATGAAAATGAAGGATTTCTGCTGTGAGTCAGATAGATTAGGCATCTAACTTAAACATTCCCTTCAAGGAAAGTGATTTGATGTTGAATTGCTCATTATTCAAGTACAGTGGACCCCTGAGTAACGAACACCCCGGAAATCGTACATTTATGTAAGTATAATATTGTATGTGCTTGTGGAAGTGTATTTTTGGGGGTCTGAAATAGACTAACATACGTGACATTATTCCTTAAGGGAGTAAATTCATTCGGTAATGGCACTTGAGCAGGCTTCTGGAATGAAGTTTTTACGTTACTCGGGGGTCCACTGTATTTGGAGCTACCCTTTATTTCATTGGATCAAACCTGATTACAGTGGAACCCCGGTTAACAAAAAAAATTCATAATTGCACGATTTCCAGGTTTGGTTATCATTAACCACTTCCACTGTGCATTAGTGTATCTTCCATTTCCCACCCAGGTGCTATAAGATGGGATTCCTGTGATGTTATTGCTTTTCAGTAAATACAGTGGTCCCTCGGTTTTCGTGCATCTCCAAACTCGAACATTTATGTAAGTGTATAGTGCTTTGCATGTAGTAAACACCGAAGGAGACCTCTGTGCACAATGATGTAACCAGCCTCTGAACCTATATTTAAAGCCCCTAATGATGCTACTTGGAGAGCATCTGTAGTGGAAAGAAGGTGGGGTAGGGGTCAGCCTTGGAAAAGTTGGAGAGAGGGAGTAAAGGAGGTTTTGTGTGTGAAGGGCTTGGACTTCCAGCAAGTGTGTGTGAGCATGTTAGATAGGAGCAAGTGGAGACAGATGGTTTTTATGACTTGACATGCTGTTGGAGCATTAGCCAAGTTTCATTTATGAAAGGATTCAGGGAAACTAGCAAGCCAGACTTGAGTCCTGGAGGTGGGATGTACATTGTCTGTGCTCTGAAGGAGGAGTGTTGATATGGTGCAGTTTTTTAACTGACAAGACAGTGATGGAGTGAATGAAGATGAAAGTGTTTCTTCTTTTTCGGGTCACCCTGCCTTGGTGGGAAACGGCTGATGTGTTAATAAAAAAAAATTAAGCTACCTGAGTGTTTGTTCCACCCATTTACAACTTTATTATCATATGCATACCAGATGTGATGGTGGGTAAGTAAATTTATTTAGGTACAGGTACACGTAAGTTCAATTACCATACATAGTTTAACATACATATGTGTAAATTACCTTGGATAACCCAAAGAAGTCAAAGTAATTTATTTCCTTTGAGAGACATCATAAACTTCGCTATGTTAGCACTCCAACTGAACCTGCTATAATTTATGTGCAAATGTATGTCACAGTCAGTTATCCATTCAGCAATATATGTATATTTACTTTGCCCCCAGTTTAGGGGTAAATTTATTTTTGTAAGCTATTGTATGATCAATTCTTAATACAGATGCACCCACAGTAATTTGATTTGTTTAATTTATCTAGACAGATAAATAGTTCTAACGCCAAGTGACTACAATGGGAAAAGCCTGTAGCAAAATTTGGAATTGCTGCAAGAAAGAAATTTCCAGTGCTGCCATACAGCCAAGTGAGCATGTGAGCAGCATTGAGCATAGCAGCTCATCCATTGCTCCTTTACTAAATACTCAAGAGGTTTCTGATAGTCTTAGCATTGCACGAACAGTGACTCCATGTGAGAATACACCAGCAAGCACACGAGAACATCACTACCATGAAGACTACCTCAGTTACCCCATTTTGTTAGACAAGAAGACTATTGAATATTGTCAGATGAGTAAGGTTAGTGTAGAGCACTACTTGTTTCACGTGAACAGCTGTGATATAGCCAAATTTTTTTTTTTAAATATTCTATAATTACTAAATTATTTTCTTCATTATCAGCAAAATATTGCATGTGCATAGTATTTTGTATTGCTGTTATGTTTTATTTTCTTGGTTCCTCCAATATTATATGATGAGTTAAATTTGATGTACAATAATTTAAATGGCCATTTGCCTGTATAGGTATGACACATACCATAATACAAGGTCCATTCTCATGTCTTTGAAGGAAAGAAATCCAAAAATATGGAATGAAAAAAATTAAATATCATCTGGATCCAACAGTAATTTTTATAGACAAAAAACATTAATATTTATACAAATTATGAGAATAAGCTTGTTGAGTATACTAGGTAAAGTGTATGGTAGAGTTATTATTGAAAAAATTAAGGGAAAGGGAGGAGAGAGAGAGAGAGAGAGAGAGAGAGAGAGAGAGAGCAGGATCACATATAATCAAGGAGGTTTTAGGAAAAGGTGTGTGTAGACCAAGTGTTTACGTTGAAGCATATAAGCAAACAGTAGATAGATAGAAACAAGGAAATTTGTGTTACATTTATGGATTTAGAAAAGGCATACGATAGGGTGGATAGGGAAACAATGTGACATGTTGCAAGTGTATAGACTAGGTGGTAGGTTCCATAAAGCAGTTAAGAGTTTTTATGAGGATAGTGAGGCTCAGGTTAGGGTATGTAGGAGAGAGGAAATTTTTTTCCAGTAAAAGTAGGCCTTAGACAAGGATGTGGGATGTCACTGTGGTTGTTTAAAAAACACATGTTTATAGATGGGGTTGTAAAAGAAGTGAATGGTAGGGGGTTGGGGAGAGAAATGTTGGTAGACAATTATGGGTGGGTATGTAAAGAAGGAAATTAAAAGTGAACATAGGAAAAAGCAATGAGGTGAGAGTAACAAAAACTTTAGGTAATGAGATATTGGATATCAAGATTAGAAGGAGGAAGTATGTAGAAAGTAAATGTGTTCAGATTTGAGGAATGGACTTGTCAGTGGATGGGTCTATGAAAGGCGAGGTGAACCATAGAATTGATGAGGGCTAAAAGGTGGGTGGTGCATTGCGGCATCTATGGAGACAAAAAACTTATCCATGGAGATAAAAGGAAATTGTACCAGAGTACAGTGGTCCCTCGGTTTTTGCCGAAAATTCGTTCCAGAATGCTGCTCAAGTGCCATTACCGAACGAATTTACTTCCTTAAGAAATAATGTCACGTAGGTTAGTCTATTTCAGACCCCCAAAAATACACTTGCAACAGCACTTACGAAAATACACTTATATAAATGTTCGAGTTTGGAGATGCACGAAAACCGAGGGACCACTGTACAGTGGAACCCCGGTTAACGAAAAAAATTCATTGCAGAAGCCTGCTCAAGTGCCATTACGGAACGAATTTACTTCCTTAAGAAAAAATGTCATTTAGGTTAGTCTATTTCAGACCCCCAAAAATACACTTCCACAAGCACTTACAATATGATACTTATATAATTGCACGATTTCCGGGGTGTTCATTAACCGGGGTTCCACTGTATAGTGGTACTAACACTTATATGGGTGCACCACACAAGTTTTAAGCATTCCAGCAAGGAGGAGGCCAGAGGTAGTGGAGATGTCATGTCTGAGGGCATTGTGTGGTGTGAATATTATGCAGCAAAAGGAGGTGTGGAGTTATTAAAAGTATCCAGAGGGATAAGGAGGGGTTATTGAGGTGGCTTTGATATTTAGAGAGGATGGAGCAAAATAGGATGACTTGTAGTGTTTAAATATGTAGTGGAGGGAGGGTGGATCATGGGTTATTCTAATAAAGGTTGGAGGGAGGGAGTAAAGGAGGTTTTGTATGTGAAGGGCTTGGACATCCAACAGGTGTGTGTGAGCATGTTAGATAGGAGTGAGTGGAGGTAAGTGGTTTTTATGACTTGATGTGCTGTTGGAATGTGAACAAGCTAACATATATGAAGGGTTTCAGGGAAACCAGTTAGCCAGACTTGGGTCCTGGAGGTGGGCAGTACAATGAGGATATTGTAATTTGGAGGGGCACCTGAGCTATAATGCCAGAATGCTTTTGGCAAGACAGTGATGGAGTGAGTGTTGGTGAGGGTGTCTCTTCTTTTTTGAGTCACCCTACTTTAGTGGAAAATGGCTGGTATGTTAAAAAAATATGAGAATAGAAAAATTATGGTGATAAAGTCTATAAAGATAGAAAGATAGAGAAAGGCCTTCCGAGTGCAACATACAGGGTTATAAACTACACACTGATAGGGTCAACAGGAAGGGTGGTGGAGTGGCGATGTATTTCAGAGATAATTTAAATTGTTGTGTTAGACAAGATATAAGATTAGAAACATCGGACACAGAATCTGTTTGGTTACAGTTTCTCGATGGTCGTGAAAAATTAATTTTGGGTGTGATTTACAGGCCCCCAAGCCTGGATAGGGAGCGCAGTAAGCTGCTATGGGATGAAATTCATAAGGCGTCTAGATATGAAAATGTTGTGTTAATGGGAGATTTTAATTTTAGACAAATTGATTTGAACAATGTGACAGGTAATCTTGAGTCTAGTGACTTTCTTGATACGGTTCAGGATTGTTTTTTAAAACAGTTTGTGACAGAACCAACTAGAGGTAGCAACTTGCTTGATTTGGTTCTTGCCAACAAAGAATCACTAATTAAGAATCTTGAGGTTAATGAAAAGCTTGGGGAAAGTGATCACAAATCACTTAGTTTCAATATATCATGAAATTACCCAGGTAACTCAAGTCCCTGTTCCAGACTTTTGCTTAGCCAATTTCATGGGGCTGAGAAATTACATAGGTGGGCTAAATTGGGATGACCTAACTATGGATCAGGTAGGTGGTTTTGGTTGCCAATATGACGTTTTCCAGAGCGTAGTTCTAGCTGCCCAGACAACTTTTGTTCCTAAATGGATGAACAATAGATTAAAACATCTCATTGGTCAAAAGAGAGGCATATATAGGCATATCAAAAGAGGGGATGAACAGATAAGAAATCAATATTTTCAATTAAAGAGAGAAATAAAAAAGGAATAAGAAAAGCAAAAGGGATTATGAGGCTAAGGTCGCAAGGGATTCGAAGACTAACCCGAAAGGGTTCTTTCAGGTATACAGAAGTAAGATTAGGGACAAGATAGGCACACTTAAGAGTAACTCAGGACAGATCACGGACAGTGATAAGGATATGTGTGAAATTTTCAATACTTACTTCCTCTCAGTTTTTACTCAGGAAGATACTAGCGGAATACCAGAAATAATAAATTATGTTGAACAGGAAGATAATAGACTATGCTCGATTGAGGTAACTAGTGACATGGTCCTCAGACAAATAGAGAAATTAAAACCTAACAAATCCTCAGGCCCTGATGAACTGTTTGCAAGAGTTTTAAAGGAATGTAAAGAGGAACTTAGCAAACCTGTGGCATATCTTTTCAATATATCACTACAAACTGGCATAGTGCCAGACAAGTGGAAAAGGGCAAATGTTATACCTATTTACAAGGCAGGTGACAGGTCCTTAGCTTCGAACTATAGGTCTTACCTCCATAGTTGGTAAATTTATGGAATCAATAATTGCCGAGGCAATTCGTAGCCATCTTGAAAAGCATAAATTGATTAATGAATCTCAACACGGTTTTACTAAGGGGCGTTTCTGTCTTACGAATTTACTAACTTTTTTCACTAAGGTGTTTGAGGAGGTAGATCATGGTAATGAATATGATATTGTGTATATGGACTTCAGTAAGGCTTTCGATAAAGTTCCACATCAGAGGCTACTGAGGAAACTTAAGGCACAAGGAATAGGAGGTGAAATTTTTTCCTGGGTAGAGGCATGGTTGACAAATAGGCAGCAGAGAGTTTGCATAAATGGAGAGAAATCAGAGTGGGGCACGTCTCAGCGGTGTTCCACAGGGCTCAGTTTGGGCCCCTGTTGTTTACAATTTACATAAACGACATAGATGAGGGAATAAATAGCAACATAAGCAAATTTGCTGATGACACCAAAATAGGCCGTCCAATTCATTCTAATGAGGACATTAGAGCACTCCAGGATGATTTGAATAGACTGATGCAGTGGTCGGAGAAGTGGCAGATGCAGTTTAATGTAGACAAATGCAAAGTTCTAAATGTTGGGCAGGGCAATAACCATGCCACATATAAACTGAATAATGTAGATCTTATTACTTGTGATTGCGAGAAGGATTTAGGAGTTCTGGTTAGTAGTAATCTTAAACCAAGACAACAGTGCATAGGTGTTCGCAATAAAGCTAACAGAATCCTTGGCTTCATATCTAGAAGTATAAATAATAGAAGTCCTGAGGTTGTTCTTCAACTCTATATATCTTTTGTTAGGCCTCATTTAGATTATGCTGCACAGTTCTGGTCACCGTATTACAGAATGGATATAAATGCACTGGAAAACGTACAGAGGAGGATGACAAAGTTGATCCCATGTATCAGAAATCTTCCCTATGAGGATAGACTGAGGGCCTTGAATCTGCACTCTAGAAAGGCGTAGAATTAGGGGGGATATGATTGTGGTGTATAAATGGAAAACAGGAATAAACAAAGGGGATGTAAATAGCGTGCTGAAAATATCCAGCCAAGACAGGACTCGCAGCAATGGTTTCAAGTTGGAAAAGTTCAGATTCAGGAAGGATATATGAAAGCACTGGTTTGGTAATAGAGTTGTGGATGAGTGGAACAAACTCCCGAGTACCGTCATAGAAGCTAAGACGTTGTATAGTTTTAAAAATAGGTTAGATAAATACATGAGTGGGTGTGGGTGGGTGTGAGTTGGACCTGATTTGCTTGTGCTACTAGGTCGGATGCAGTACTAATTCCTTAAGTGGAAGTGACCTGACTACCTGGAGAGGGTTATTTCCAGGTGGGGTGCGGGGGGAGGTGTGAGTTGGTCCTGACTAGCTTATCCTACTAGGTCAGATGCAGTGCTCCTTCCTTAAGTGAATGTAACCTGACCTGGCTGGGTCGGGGCATTGGCTTAAGCTGGTTGGAGATTTGGACCTGCCTCGCATGGGCCAGTAGGCCTGCTGCAGTGTTCCTTCTTTCTTATGTTCTTAAATCACAGAACAGGTGGGTGTTTGAGCCCATGGAAATCCAGTTATTAAACTAGCAGTCAATGCACTATCCACTGTTCCATGTTGGCCTACTAAGATTTATCTAATAAGAGTCATTAAAATACTTGTAAAATTGCATTGCCTCTTGAGAATGGATATCTTAAGTCTTTAAATTTGCACTTTCAAGAAAGGTGCCTTGAGTCTGGTGAAAGGTTCTAGACCCAAGAAAGTGGAGTTACCTCTTCCTTGGCTCAAACCTGATTACCTCATAAATAATAACAATAATAACAATAATAATAATAATAATAATAATAATAATTGAAGTTTATATTGATAAGGAGGTTAACCCAATAGTGAATTTTTTAGTTGTATTAAATCCATACATCATATAACATAGGTTAAAAACAATTGGCTGTCTCTCTGCAAAGATGTGTATCTTTTAGGCTATTAAATGAAATTGTCAGAGTCATGTGTAAACCCTGAAGGTCAAGATAATTGGTGACCCCCCAAAAAAAGGAGAGCATATTCACCGTCATTCTTTCAGTAGGTGTATTGCCAGAAGTTCATAGATATCACACTTCAAACAGCCTTCCAAAACTGCAACATTTCTACTCCTTCAGTATGTAGGCACTGTACTTTCCACCTCCAGGAATCAGTTCTGGCTAATTGCTTTCCTTGAATCCCTTCATAAATGTTATTTGTTCACACTCCAACAGCATGTCATGCCATCAAAATATTTTTTCTCCACACTGATCTAACATGCTTCCACAAACTTGCTGGATGCTCAAGTTCATAGCACTCCAATCACCTTACCCCCTCCCTCCAATCCTTCTTGGGATGACTACATCCCCTCTTTCCTTTCACCCCAGATTTATACACTCTCTTGATCATCTGGTCATACAATTCTGTTCAGGTCTTTCTAAATGCCTAAATCACCTCAAAAATCCATTTTCAGCACTCTGAATTATAACTTTGGTAACCTTACCTTTCTTATGCACACATATATACATATACCTGTATGCAGAACAGACACTGAAAAAATAGTGAAATTCCAAGCTCTTTCGTGACTTCTCACATTATCCTTGATAATGTGAGAAGTCACGAAAGTGCTTGGAATTTCACTATTTTTCACAGTGGTTGTTCTGCATATTGTGATATCACCTGTTTACTGTGATCTTATTACATGTACAGTAGGGTCCCACTTATATGGCATGTTAGGTTCCAGGCTACTGCCGGAAAGCAGACTTCGCCGAAAAGCAGAATGACATTTTTTCCACTTATAAATGCATATAAATGCCAGATAACAAGTTTACACTAACATATATTAAGTTAGCAATAGAACTAGGCATTAAAAAGTAAAATACACACACAGTACACTCATTATTTACCTCAAAATATTTGTAGTCTTAATGTAGGGCAAAAGGTGAGTACAGTGGACCCCCGAGTTTCGTAAAAACTTCATTCCAGAAGCCTTCTCAAGTGCCATTACCGAACAAATTTACGTCCTTAAGAAATAATGTCACGTAGGTTAGTCTATTTCAGACCCCCAAAAATACACTTACAAAAGCACTTACAATATTATACTTACATAAAAGCACGATTTGGTTACGAAACTCGGGGGTCCACTGTAGTATGTATTTACTGTAAGAAGTCAGGTGTGGGAGGTATGGCATCCTGCCTGGCCACTCCCACCTACTATGACATTAAGCGCCCTAGAGCGATAAAATGCATATACAGTACTACACTCATTACTTACCTTAAAATATTTGTAGGGTGAGAGGTGAGTTTTATTTGTAGGAAGTCAGGTTTGGGAAGTATGGGCAGCCCTCCCCACCCCACCCCATTCACACGTAATGTAAACAAACTAGGCGAACACATCTGGTTTTCGTCACTTTACATTGTGTACAAGTCTCCTCGTTGAGACAGCACTCCCATTCTCATGTAACACCATTTTTAGAAGAAATGATGCTCTGAGTGAAGGCATACGAAAGGAGTAATTTTCTAGTTAACCCCAGTAATATTATAGTGTACACATTTTCTCTGATGTTGGACTACAAGTAGCCTGGCTACCACAAGTCCTACAAGTTGCCTGGCTACCACAAGTCCTACAAGTCGCCTGGCTACCACAAGTCCTACAAGTCGCCTGGCTACCACAAGTCCTACAAGTCACCTGGCTACCACATCTCATATTTATGTTAATTTATTCTATTGTGGGGTGTATTTAGATGGATTAAGCAAAATGTCTATATTAATGTGTGTAAGTTTACTTAGGTACAGGTACACATAAGTATAATTATCAGTTATAATAATAATGTAAGTATGTAGTCCAGCTGGGCTACATACCTACACCTACCTACATGTGGCCCAGAACCATATTATTACCATCGACATATCATGTTCACTGAGTTTAATCGTTTCTATCAACTACCTTTAGATGCCATCATAAACAAAGGGAGAAGTAATGAATAATTCATGCAAAGAATTGTAAACAAAAGCATTATGTATTAACCCTTTGAGGGTTTCGGCTGTACTAGTACGGCTTACGCGCCAGGGTTTTCGTCGTACTAATACGCCTAAATTCTAGCGCCTTCAAATCAAGTGGAAACAGGCTGGTAGGCCTAGATGTGAGAGAATGGTCTGTGCGGTCAGTGTGCGCAGTATAAAAAAATCCTGCACCACACAGTGTATAATGAAAAAAAAACTCTGATCGTGTTTTTGGTTCAAAACAGCGACTTTGCAGTCTATTTTCGTATGGTATTTATGCTTGTATTCTCGTTTTGTTGGTCTTATTTTATAGAATGGATGATATATTACAGAAATAGAGATAATTTTGACTGGTTTCATGATGACAAGTACAGTGGTACATCGGTTTACGATGGTCCCCAAAATCGCCCTTTTATGTAAGTTTATTTTTTTAAATGCTTTTGTAAGTGTATTTTTGGGGGTCTAAAAGGACTAGTCTATTTTACATTATTCCTTATGGGGATAAATTCGTTTGGTAATGGCACTTGAACAGCATTCTCGAACGAAAAAATATCGTAAACCGAGGTACCACTGTACCTTGAAACTGAGCGCAAAGTAGCGAAAATGTTTGAGAGTAAACACATCAACTGGGTAGTCTAATATTCTTGCACAAGTGCGCTGATATTATTTATACCATTTTTACAATGATGCAGTTATGTACATAACAGTAAATATTCTATTTTTTGTGAGAATAAAAATTCAAAATGGAACGCAAAAGTAATGTAAGAGGGCCTGGAGACATGACTAATGAACAGATAAATTGTTATTTGAGTGCCAGGAATGTCTGTCTCGTTTATTCTGGACCCTATTTTGAAATTGGCATCTTTTGAAATTTGTGTGAAATTGGCCAAATTGCCAATTTCTGACCACCTTATTGGGTAGTTGAAATCGGTAAATTGACGGTTTCTTATACTCAATTGATAGAACAAATGGAATTCTAGCGAAATAGCTATAATTTTAGGAGACTGAAACATTGGAATTTGCCGAAAATAGGGCTCAAAGTGATCGAAATCGCCGATGCGTGAATGTCATCGATACCGCTAACTTCACGAGAGCATAATTTTGTTAGTTTTTCATCAAATTTCATAATTTTGGTGGCGTTATGATCGGAAAAAGATTCTCTATCATTTCATAAGAAAACTTTTTTTCCGAAAAATTTGCGGCCCTGAGAACGAGTTTGGGAGAGGGACTCACGACCCACAAAGGGTTAAGGGGAGTGACGTAATGTTTTCCCTCCGCCTGGCTACCACACGTCCATAGTATATAATATAATATCTTTATTTCTACAAGTACATGTACAAGGCATACAGGCCTAGCTAACATCAATGACATACGTACTATGATATAGAAAGCCGCTTTTTATGCAGAGCATTTCGGGCAAATTAGGTCAGTTTTGTCCCAGGATGCGACCCACGCCAGTCGACCAACACCCATGTACCCATATAAACATAAAATGTTTATATGCTATCTAACGTGTTTCTTATATAATTTTGAAGAAAATATCATAGATGGATTAATGAAAATGTCTATATTAAAGTAAAATAAGACATTTAATGTGCCCAAGAGTGATTATTATTAGTACGTATTACGTAATGTTTTCCCTCCGCCCGGTAACAACCACTCCTCCATAGCATATAAACAGCATGTTTATATGCTATGTTCATATGCTATGTAACATGTTTCTTATATAATTTTGAAGAAAATATCATAGATGGATTAATGAATATGTCTATATTGACATAAAATAGGACATTTAATGTGCCCAACAGTGATTATTACATAATAGAGAGATGTGCTCACGGAAAATGTAAACAAACCGGGTGGCGTGCGCCATATTTGAAAGACCGCTCGCCGTATAGAAAGTTTTGGTCATAATTTGAACTCGTAATATTAACGGAACGCTGAAAAGTGGGTCCCTACTGTACCTGTATATTTTCTTCTTTCAACAAACTGGCCACATCCCACTGAGGCAGGTTGGCCCAAAAGGAAATTTATTACAATCTCTCCTCACTTTGCGACGTACTCGTTTACTGACAACTCGGACTTACGACGAGCTCTCTGACCAGTATGCATACCTAAATAATGTATATTAGAGCTGATTTTCTCTATTCTGTTTATTACAATACAGCCTCTCCTCACTTACCGACGTACTCGTTTACCGACAACTCGGAGTTATGACGGGCTCTCCGACGAATTAAAAAAAAAAGTATTGTATGCCGTATGAGAACTTGGGTCACGGTAACGGCAGTGCAGTGTGTCTGCGTCAAGCATCTCAATCTCCTTCTTACAGCCACTTGGTACACTTGCTTTTAAAGACTCCAAGACTACATACAGTGGTACCTCGGTTAACGATGGTCCCCAAACTCGCCCTTTTATGTAAGTTTATTTTTTTAAATGCTTTTGTAAGTGTATTTTTGGGGATCTAAAAGGACTAGTCTATTTTACATTATTCCTTAAGGGGATAAAATTGTTTGGTAATGGCACTTGAACAGCATTCTGGAACGAAAAAATATCGTTAACCGAGGTACCACTGTATTTGTACAAATTTGTACTTGATTGTGTACCCCATAGTACAAGAAGTGCAGCAGCACTTGGAAGAGGAAAATGGAAGCACAAAAGAAGTTCACAGTAAAGGGGTTAGATGGTGTGTTCTTTTGTGTGTTTACATTCTCGGTGTCTCTCATGGCAGCTTAATTAAGAAATGATTAAACTCAGTGAACAAGATATGTCGATGGTGATTTAAAGCACTCCAGAGCGATTGTTATTATTACAAGAAATAAATCTTTATCTTTATTAATTACATATACATAGTATATAAAATATAAAATAAGTTTAAAACACTTGAAATTTTGGAAAGTTTCCAGGCATAATAGAGTTGTGCTCACAGAGAATATAAACAAACCGGGTGGCCATGGTGATTGTATTAGAAAGTCAGGTGTGCGGAGCCATATAGAGAGTTTTGGTCATAATTTGAAATGTCCTTATTAGCGGAACACCGTAAAGCTGTACAGTATCTGTAGTAATAGGTATTTTGTTTTCTTAACAGGTGATGGTTATCCTGAAAGGGTTACCAGGATCAGGCAAGTCATTTATTGCCAGAAGAATTCAGCAGCTTTATCCAGCCGCTGTGATGTGCTCTGCAGATTCTTACTTCATGCATGATGGCGTGTTAGTACTGCATATCTCACATAACTGATTACACTTCTTTATGCCTTGAAATAGCCCAGATATTTCTTAATCTATTTTTAGTACAGTGGACCCCCGGTTTTCGTTATTTTTTCGTTCCAGAATGCTGTTCAAGTGTCATTACCAAACGAATTTATTCCCATAAGGAATAATGTAAAGTAGCCTAGTCCTTTTAGACCCCCAAAAAATACACTTACAAAAGCATTTAAAAAAATACACTTACATAAAAGGGCGAGTTTGGAGCAGGACGAACACCGTGGGTCGACTGTATTTAAGTGGATTAGAAATATTTAAGGATTGGTGAAGTTTACATTGTTACATAATATAATACTTTTTGTGGTACTGGTCATTTGTGATTCATATATATTTATTGATTTTATAAAATGTGTAAATTAATCAATCACACATGCACACACACTTGCATGCACACATGTAGGCACATGGATGGATAGATGGATGGAGGGAGAAGAGTGAAGTGGAGTGGAGAAGAGAGGATGGGCAGTATTGGTAAAAGAGAGATTTCAATAAAGCTACAGGGAATTAAAAGATAAAACACAAATAATGCCAAAAATTGTAGCAGAGGAAATTCAAAACAAATACGTACACATAAGCCACTGTTTATCATCATGGATAAGAGAATAACTTTACAAATAATGAATAGCCTTTATAATATACCAATGAAATCATTAATGAAAGTGACCATGAAAGCCAAAATCATTGTAATAGGGAATTTCAACTTAAAGGTTGGAACAGTTAAGCAACAGTACTGAATACAAAATAATGAGATATTCCTAATGAAAAATACAGTGAAACCTCGGTTTCCATATGCCCTAGTTTGTATGTAAAACTATAGTTATTCTCTATAAAATGTATTTTTTATTAACATTTTTAGGTGTCTGGAACGGATTAATTGGATTTGCATTATGTATTTCTTATGGGAAATATTAACAAAAAATACATTTTTATAGAGAATAACTATAGTTTTATCTCCATGGGGAAGTGGAACAGAATTCTTCCTCCGTAAGCCATGCGTGTCGTAAGAGGCGACTAAAATGCTGGGAGCAAGGGGCTAGTAACCCCTTCTCCTGTATATATTACTAAATGTAAAATGGGAAACTTTCGTTTTTCATTTTGGGCCACCCCGCTTCAGTGGGAAACGGCCGACGTGTTGAAAGAAGAAGAAGAACTATAGTTTTACATGCAAACTAAGGCATACGAAAACCGAGGTTCCACTGTAAATGAAATTAGATAAGGAATATTATGAAACAGGAACTCATCTACAACTATAACATGGGTGTCTATGGAAAAATAGATTCTAAGTTTTGAATGTTTGTTTTATGTTCAGTTTTCAGGAAAGCATTAATGCCATAAGTTGGGGCACTAATGTATTTCTTCTTCCAGTTGTTAAGATGCAGGCCATTTATTTTATATAAATATAATAATGGAATAGAAAAATTGGTGAAAATTGATTTTTTTCTTTTTTTTATGAAATTCAACTTTAACTCTTTAACTGTTAATATTCCCTTTCTGTATTGCCATTTAAAAAAATAATTCTAAAAGAGTAGAGAATCTCTTTCTAGAGATAATGACACCAAAAATATAAAATTTGATGTAATGCTTATGGAAATATGCAGGCAAGATTTTGGAGATGGGAAGTACGTACAGTGTCTGCACTCTTAAGGAGGGGTGTTAATGTTGCAGTTTTATAACTGTAGTGTAAGCACGCCTCTGCCAAGACTGATGGAGTGAATGATGATGAAAGTTTTTTTTCTTTGGGCCACCCTGCCTTGGTGGGAATTGGCCGATGTGTTAATAAAAAAAAAAAGTTGGAGGTTGAGGAGCACTGTATGCAATAGCAATTTCAGCCACTCTGAGGCCTATTTTAGGCTAATTTAAGTAGTATTCAAATGAATAAATTCTTTGCTATTTCCCTAGTATGCATTGATTGCAAGAAACTGCCCATTTAACTATCAAAACTTCCCTATAAGTCAGAGGTCAGTGAACTATTTTGGTTATTACCCCAAAACAAATTTGTGTACTGCAAAATTACCCACTAGACTTGAAAGTCCACAGAATCTGGAAAACACAAGGAGCATTCAAATTCAAAACAGTTTATCAAATCCATTTATATGGAGAATACAGTCATACAAGCTGAAAAGTACGTATTATACGTGATAAATAAAAAATAAAACTCAAAATTAACAAAATAAAAAATAAAAAATAGTAACAGACAGATTTAATAAAAATCTCATTAGGGAACTAAAGGATTTCATTGAAAACATTTTCACTTCAGGTTTTAGAGAAATGATGCTGTTTCATTTATGATAACAACAACATTAAATTTTTTTATATCAGAGCAATTTCTGTACTTTGTTTTTAAGTTAATGAAAGTGGAAAATCTTTGTCAGCAAAGACAGGTAGCTGCAAATGGCAGCAGTATTTTTATTGCTTCCTCGTTTGCAATTTTGAAAATATTTGCAGCTCTTGATATCCAGAAAAAGGATAGATCTGCATTGTTTTGAAATTCAATGTGTGCTTCATTGTTGGAGCGAAGTTCAAGTCATGCCTCTGCCAATCTTTAAGGCTCTTCTGGCACATCAGCAATTTCACAGTTGAAATGAATCACAACCCAACTTATAGTATGTGAATCAAGATGGGGAAAGTAATCAGAGAACCTCTTTATGAGTTTGGTAAGATGCCGTGCAACTAGATCCTTGATGTCACCAAAGGAAAGATCTTCACAATCTTCCAAGAACACAGCTAACTTTGGAAAGGCAATATTTTGTTTTGTTCTACTTTCTGGCTCCAATACAGAAGCTTTGATCCAAATGCTGAAATCTTTTCTCTGGCTGTAATAACATTGATGTTTTTCCCTTGCAATTCTTTGTTCAGTGCATTCACATACCCAAAGACGTCAACTAAATATGTGAGATGTGCAACCCAAGAGGAGTTTGTTAACTTATCTATGAGGACATGCTTTTGATTAACCAGAAAAATTTCAAGTTCAGTTTTGAGAGCCCAAACTCGATTCAGAACACTTCCATGTGAAAGCCACCTCATTTCTGTGTGATAAAGTAGGCCTGAATATTCAGCCTGTCCATCCTTGCATAATTCACGAAATAACCGCATGTTTAGTGCATGTCCTTTGACAGCATTGACAATCTTGATAACATCATGCATGATGGCTTCCAGTTCAGGTTCCAAATGCTTCACAACCAGTGCCTGGCTTCAATTTTTGGATTCTCCTCTCTGGCCAAAGCCAAAAAGCCACTGGCATGACCCAACATGGCTGGAGCACCATCAACAGACACAGTAATGCAGTCTTCCTACTTTAAATTAACGCTTGGTGTTTTGAAGTATTCATTAACCTTGTTGAAGACGTCAATGCCACGAGCTCTCAGCTCGAGAGGAGAACAAAACAAGATTTCCTCTTAAATTGCATCGTAACTTAGGAGTAAATATACATACACTGTCAGCTGTTTGCTCTCTTTTATTGAAGAAATCACTTGTTCCTCACATTTTCTGCTAAGATGGAAATTCTCTCTTTTACAACTTTTGCAGACAAGGGCACTGAATTCAGTCACATGGCTTCTTTATATTTATGATGGAACATTATTTTTGTCATTCAGGTACAAGTTTGACAGAGACAAGCTTAAGGAGGCGCACAAGTCATGCCAGGAGAAAGCGTCGGATGCTACACAGAGCAGTTGTAATGTTGTCGTCATAGACAACACAAATGTTCAAAATTGGGAAACAAAATACTACTTGAATTTGACCAAGAAATACCATTACACACCACTTATCTTGGAGCCTCAAACACCATGGGCCATGGATCCCAAAGAACTTGCTGAGAGAAATAGTCACGGAGTTCCCGAAGCAGTGCTAGAACAGAAGGTAATGCACTGTACCAATTTGGTTTTTGTATGTGTTTATTTACTAATTTTGATTATGCATGTATAAGAATTGCTAGATGTATAAGAATTGCTAGATCGTGGTAGAGTTGTCATAGGGATGATACTAAAATAACCTCAATTTCATATTTTATTCATAGCATTAGTTAGTTATTATATTCTATTTTATAGTAAGTTATCATTCTGTGTCATAGTGCTAGTAAGTTATCATATTCTAATTCATAGTGCAAGTTATCACATTCTATTTCATAGTGCTAGTAATTTACCATTCTAATTTAAAATGCTAGTACAGTGGACCCCCGGTGTTCGTCCATTTTTCGTAACAGAATGCTGCTCAAGTGCCATTACCAACTGAATTTATTCCCTTAAGAAATAATGTAAAGTAGACTAGTCCTTTTAGACCCCCAAAACTACACTTATAAAAGCATTTAAAAAAATACACTTACATAAAAGGGAGTGTTTTGAGCAGGACGAACACCGGGGGTCCACTGTAAGTTATCACATTCTAATTCATAGTGCAGTGCTGTATGACCCTTGTGGGTTTAGTGCTTAGTTATGATTATAATAATAATAATGATAATCTAATTCATAGTACTAATAAGTTACATTCTAATTCATAATGTTAGTTATCATTTTCTAATTCATAGTGCTAGTAAGTTATCACATTCTAATGAATAGTACTATCAAGTTATCATATTCTGATTCATTGTACTAGTAAGTTGTCATATTTTAATTCATAATGTTAGTTTTTTTTTAATACGTTAACCATTTCCTACCGAGGCAGGGTGACCCAAAAAGACAGAAAAAACTTTCATCATCATTCAACACTTTCACCATCACACATACATAATCACTGTCTTTGCAGAGGCACTCAGATACGACAGCTTGCCAATATCCAAATTGACTATAGTATCCTGAACCGCTCCCTTAAAATGCAGACATTGTACTTCCCATTTCCAGGACTCAAGTTCGGCTAACTGGTTTCACTGAAACTCTTAACAAAATATTACCCTGCTCACACTCTAACAGCTCGTCAGGTCCCAAAAACCATTCGTCTCCATTCAATTCTATCTAACACGCTCAGGCATGCTAGCTGGAAGTCCAAGCCCCTCGCCCACAAAACAACCTTTACCCCCTCCCTTCAACCTTTGCGGGGGCGACCCCTACCCCGCCTTCCTTCCCCTACAGATTTATACGCTCTCCAAGTCATTCTACTTTGATCCATTCTCTCTAAATGACCAAACCACCTCAACAACCCCTCTTCAGCCCTCTGACTAATACTTTTAGTAACTCCACACCTCCTCCTAATTTCCACATTCCGAATTCTCTGCATAATATTTACACCACACATTGCCCTTAGACAGGACATCTCCACTGACTCCAGCCTCCTCCTCTCTGCAGCATTTACAACCCAAGCTTCACACCCATATAAGAGTGTTGGTACCACTATACTTTCATACATTCCCTTCTTTGCCTCCATAGATAACATTTTTTGTCTCCATAGATACCTCAATGCACCACTCACCTTTTTTCCTTCATCAATTCTATGGTTAACCTCATCCTTCATGTACCCATCTGCTGTCAAGTCAACTCCCAAATATCTGAAAACATTCACTTCTTCCATACTCCCTCTCTCCAATGTGATATCCAATTTTTCTTTATCTAAATCGTTTGATACCCTCATCACCTTACTCTTATCTTTGTTCACTTTCAACTTTCTACCTTTACACACCCTCCCAAACTCGTCCACTAATCTTTGCAACTTTTCTTTAGAATCTCCTATAAGCACAGTATCATCAGCAAAAAGTAACTGTGTCAACTCCCATTTTGAACTTGATTCTCCATAATTTAATCCCACTCCTCTCCCCAACACCCTAGCATTTACTTCTTTTATAACCCCATCTATAAATATATTAAACAACCATGGTGACATCACACATCCCTGACTAAGACCTACTTTTACCGGGAAGTAATCTCCCTCACTCCTACACCCCCTAACCTGAGCCTCACTATCCTCATAAAAACTTTTTACAGCATTCAGTAACTTACTACCTATTCCATACACTTGCAACATCTGCCACATTGCTCCCCTATCCACTCTATCATATGCTTTTTCTAAATCCATAAATGCAATGAAAACTTCCCTACCTTTATCTAAATACTGTTCACATATATGCTTCAATGATCTACATATCCCCTACCCACTCTAAAACCTCCTTGCTCATCTGCTATCCTACCCTCTGTCTTACCTCTAATTCTTTCAATAATAACCCTACCGTACACTTTACCTGGTATACCTGGACATATATTTTTCTTAATGAAGTATTTTTTTTGTTTTATAGGTTAGAAGCTATGAGCCAGTATTACCCTTATACTACTGGTGGTTCTTGAATGAAGTGGACTCAGAGAAGGTATCCATGATTGCAAGACAGTGGCTGGAAAGAGCCCTGCAGGTGCAACACTTTTTTCAGGACTTTGCAGAAACCACTAAGCTCTCAACACTGGAAGGTATGGCCAAGTTTTAGAAAGTTGTATTATAGTGCATGTACATTATAAAGTAGAGAAGTAATGTGACTCTTAAGTAGTGTTTTAAAAGATTATGTCCATGTTTTAGACAGGTATATAGTAATGTATGTGTATTTCTTGATTTTTTGATTGATTAGGAAGGTTTAAGTGGAATAAAAGAAACAAAAAAGGTACATAAGAAAAGATTTTTAAAACAGAGGAAGGTTATCCACCCAGGATAACCCAATGAAGTCAGTGCATCCTTGGGGACTGTTTGTCTTATTTCCATTGTTGTCCTTTAATCTTTTCTTTCAGGATGCGACCCACATACAGTAGCGCCTCACTTATACGGCAGGTTAGGTTCCAGGCTAGTGCCTTAAAGCAGACATCGCCGAAAAGGAGAACGCCATTTTTTTCCACTTCTAAATGCATATAAATGCCAGACAACAAGCTTACACTAACTTATATTAAGTTAGCAATAGCACTAGGCATTAAAAAACACAATAAAAAGTAAGATACACACAGAGTACACTTATTACTTTCCTTAAAGTATTAACATTGATGTGTGAGAGGTGAGTGGCAGGGTATTGTCTAAAACAAGTAAAACATTAAAAGGAATTTTCTTTTCCTTGCAGTAAGCCTCAACTGTAGGCTTAAAATAGTCTATGAACCAATTTATGAAAAGATCAGTAGTCATCCAAGCTTTCGAATTGTGTTTATAATAAAGAGGGAGGCTACCTTTTGCATAGTTCTTTAGGGCCCTAGGATTCTCTGAGTGATAAATTATCATAGGTTTTAACTTGCAATCCCCAGCAGCATTAGCTCCTAGCAAGTAAGTAAGTAAGTTTATTCATTTATGTATAGATCATCATACATAGCAGCATATGTGTAGAGAACCTAGGATAACCCAAAAAAGTCAGAGCAAGTGTTAGCTGACACTCTTGGGTTATCCTGGGTTCTCTACACATCTGCTGCTATATGTAACTGTATTTGATGGCTATCTCAGCAATCAACATATACCTTGTTAGTAAGTTTATTCAGGTATACACAAATACAGTTACATAGATTATCATACATAGCAGAATATGCATAGATAACCTAGGATAACCCAAAAAAGTCAGTTCACTGAGTTTAATCATTTCTAACTTGGCACTTAAAGTAAGAGTCTTACGACTCCTCTTTTTATCACAACTAAGCTTAGACGCCATAGTCAATGAGAGCCAACTAGTTAACGAAAGGGTAAATGAGAGAGAGAACAAGATACGGAGTTCAGACAAGGTAAAAAAACAAACTGAACAGATAGTGGGCGATCACTTGGTCAGGCGAAAGGAATGCGATTAATACGTGTCCACTTTTAGTTCATTCACTACGTTTGTAAGAGTTTGTGAAACTTACCTCAAAATAATAATAATAATTACCTCACAAATAATAATAATTACCTCACAATACAAATACTCTTACATTGTGTACAAGTTGTACTAGTACAAAATAAACAAACAGCAACACTCCCATTCTCATGCAACACACTATTTTTAGAGTTAATGATAGTATTATTATTATTATTCCTCTTTCAACACGTCAGTCGTTTCCCACCAAAGCAGGGTTGCCCAAAAGGAAAATCAAAAGTTTCTCCTTTTACATTTAGTAATATATACAGGAGAAGGGGTTACTAGCCCCTTGCTCCCGGCATTTTAGTCGCCTCTTACGACACGCATGGCTTAGGGAGGAAGAATTCTGTTCCACTTCCCCCATGGAGAATTATTATTATTATTATCATAATAAAAAAGAAGCGCTAAACCCACAAGGGTCATGAATAGCTATATATAGAGTGAAGGCATATGAAAGGAATATTTTTCTACAGTTATCCCTCAGTGTTTGACTAGAGAAAACGTAATTCTTCCGACACTCCTACAAAGTCGCTTCGTAAACAAATCTCATATTTGTCAATTTTATTCTGTGGGTGTATGTATCATGTTTATATGCTATGTAACGTGTTTTTTAAATAATTTTGAAGAAAATATCATAGATGAATTAATGAAAATGTCTATATTAACGTAAAATAAGACATTTAATGTGCCCAAGAGTGATTATTATTAGTATTACGTAATGTTTTCCCTCCGCCCGGCAACACCATAGCATATAAACAGCATGTTTATATGCTTTGTAACGTGTTTCTTATATAATTTTGAAGAAAATATCATAGATGGATTAATGAAAATGTCTATATTAACGTAAAATAAGACAATGTGCCCAAGAGTGATTATTATTAGTATTACGTAATGTTTTTCCTCCGTCCGGCAACACCATAGCATATAAACAGCATGTTTATATGCTTTGTAATGTGTTTCTTATATAATTTTGAAGAAAATATTATAGATGGATTAATGAAAATGTCTATATTAATGTAAAATAAGACATTTAATGTGCCCAAGAGTGATTATTATTAGTATTGCGTAATGTTTTTCCTTCGCCCGGCAACACCATAGCATATAAACAGCATGTTTATATGCTGTTTATATTACATAGCATATAAACAGCATGTTTATATGCTATGTAATGTGTTTCTTATATAATTTTGAAGAAAATATCATAGATGGATTAATGAAAATGTCTATATTGACATAAAATTGGACATTTAATGTGCCCAAGAGTGATTATTACATAATAGAGAGATGTGCTCAAGGAAAATGTAAACAAACCGGGTGGCGCGCGCCGTATCTGAAAGACCGCTCGCCATATACAAAAGTTTTGTTCATAATTTGAACTCGCCGTATGAACGGAAAAACAGGGCCCTACTGTACCTACTTACTGCTAGGTGAATAGGGGCAGCAGGTGTTAGGAAACATGCCCAACGTTTCCACTTGTGCCGGGGATCAAACCACGGACGTGCAATATGTGAGCTGAGTGAGCTATCAACTGAGCTACCCATTGTGAGGCCAGCTGCTGTGATTGATTACACAAATAACATGCATTTGGTGAACGAATGTGACATGCTGATTGGGTTTGTAGGTTGTGTGTAGGAGTTACAAGTGGTACATGAAATTTTTCTTCCATATTATTGATGAATTGCTGAATGCATACAATATGCACCAGATCAAGACTTGGAACAGACTGCCATATCCCCACTTTTGTTTGTCATTAGGCAGATAATAGAAAAATACCAACTCACGACACCAGTACAATACATGCGCCGCCATACTGATCACCAACACCCTGCCGTTGATCACTTTCTTACTACACTTTCTACTACAGACAAAAAAAGTAGGCTCAGAAGAGATGTTGTTTGTGCACACACATCTGCATGCCCAGTTAAGTACAGGGATACACGATTTATGAGCAGAGAATGTAAAACACTGCTGTATATAGAACCATGATTCAGGGACTTACATAGACCACAACACTTCTAAGAACATGACCAGTGACTGTATATATGTGTATATAGGTTAGAATAGTAGGAAAGTGAAGCAGATTGACGTGTGTCTGTTTACATTAAGGCATCATTGTTTAAGGTATCATTGTTTTGTAGACACTGTGTGAGTATACAAGGGCTACCCATAAGGACATTGGACATGGTATGAGTGTCATAACCCACTCAAGTTAGCTGATATTTTTTTTAAATTAGAAAATGAAAAAAAAAGGGGAAAAATTAGTAAATATTAGAATATAAAGTGTGCAGCAATTGCCGATGATGCCATCATGGGGTCAGTGACCCATGACTTTGTACCTTAATGTCCCAGTAAGTATTGATGGGAAAATTCTTCTTTTGTGTGTGTCATTACACTTAGAAAAATATGCTCTTTTTGAGATTTTTTTCTTTTAAATTGCAACAATGTCACCACTTAAAATTTTGGGGTCAGAACAGTGAAAAAGTTAAACCAAAATTGTAATGCAGATTTAATTTTGTAATTACTGTTCGCAGCTCCTAGCTTTTTGGGACCACTAGGACCTGAACCCTTCCACAAATCTGTAGAGATAGTTGCATAATGTATTCCTAATTTTTATGTAAATTTTATAGCATTACTTTTTTTAACACTGGCCGTCCAAGGGTGAATATGGAAAGGAGCACGGTGGTAAGAGTAATAAAAAGTCTAGGCAGTGAAAGATTGGGTATCAGACTGGAGGGAGCGAGTATGGAGGAAGTGAAAGTATTCTTATATTAAGGGATAGACTTGTCAGTAGATGAGTTTATGAAGGATGAGGTATTGTAGAGGCATCTGTGGAAAGAAAGAGGTGTATTTGTGGAGGCAAAAAGGGGAATGTATCAAGAGTATGGTAATGAGAACATTTTTATAAAGGGGCTTCAAATATTGCTGAGAAGAGGAGGCTAGAGGCAATGGAAATTTCATGTAATGTGTGATGTAAATATTATGCATAGAATTCAGAGTGCAGAAATTAGGAGATGGTGTGGGTTACCAAAGATATAATTGAGAGAGCAGGGAAAGGGATGTTGAGGTGGCCTGCACCAAAATGGATCAAAATAGCATGATTAGAAGGGCATACAAATCTGGGGTGGAGAGATCAGATAGATCAGAATAGGATGACCATGAAAGTATACATATCGAGGGTGGGGTGAAAATAAATAATAAATTTAGTTTCAGTTTTGACCTAATTTTGTTTCAGAGGACATAGTTCTTTAAATATCACTCTAATTGGGTTAATGTGCATATTCATTATAGTGAAAGCCCAGAAAGAAATTAGATTTGGACATAGGAAAATTATTAATCTCATTTTCAGTGAAATCCTTTGGTTAGTTTTCAGTTTGAGTCATGCTCAAATCTCCTCCCCCTCCCCCCCAAAAAAAAGACACTGAAAACCCCTATGAATAATTGAACTTACTTGTGAGTTGAATAATCAAATTTTGTGAATTTGGAATCGTATTAATTTGGGTGGCCATATACCTTAGTGTATTTTCAATAGATTTTCATCAAAGAGATGGATTTCTTCTTTGGACATGATAAATAATAAATAATAGAAAACATTTTCTAGATGTTAAGTGAACCTTAGAAAATATAAATGTACTGTAATGACTTCATTTCAGAGATGCTGAATTACCATTCTAGAAATGCACAGCAAGGTGGATATAATGTTCTTCATGCTACTGCTAGTCTTACAAGGAGAGGCAAAGTACAAAATGCCTTGGAATACATCCAAAATCCAGCGGTTAGAAAATCCCTCGGGAAATGCTTCGATCTCCACATAATTGGTTATGTGGTGACACCAAGGACATTTGGAGCCAGATTAAAGTTGGGAATGAGTGAACTAGAACTATGGGGTATGGATGATAATGAAATTGAACTCAAAGATGCCTCATTTCCTTCAGAAAACCATAATGCTGATAAATGTCCTGCAGAATGTTTGGATAATACATGTGATAACTTAGAAATAGATTCAGATAGAAAATGCAATTGTGCACAAGAAATGAACATAGGAGCTTCATCTCATCGTGACACAGTGAACATCTTCTCATCAAAATTAACCAATGACAGATTTTACCCAACTTTTGGCAAGGGAAGTCGTGCACATATCACTCTTGGCTGTGCTCCAAACATACATGCAAGGGCCACAGGATTTGATATGATAAATGTTGTATCTCTTGAGCAAAACATAAAGGAAAGTGAAAAATCTGATGATACTGAAGTATCTAATCTAAAGGTACAAGCATATTCAATTTCTGAAGGAACATTAAAAACCTATGGAGATGGCATATGGGTTATATACCCAGAGAAAGAAATGACCGTTAGTTCCATGTTTTCTGCATTTTACTGAATGTAGGAATACGTAATATGTATATTTATTAAGTTCGTAAAATAACCAGAAAGCCATAACTTGCCTGCATAAAGTATTGCAGTTTATATCAAATGGGGTGACATTTGCACATTTGGTTTGTTGATAAAGGGAATAAGAGGAATTGGGATAGTAATATGAAGGCATAAATAAAGGAGTACATACTAAATCATTTGTCTTTCTTTAAGCTGCTGAAGTGCAGGTAATTCTTGATTTTCAACTTGTAAACTGTACACAGAGGCAATTTAAATTTAACATTTGCATGATTAAGTTGTAAATTATTTCTATATTTACTTACAAATACTACTGTATAGTAGGTGCTTCATTATATATATTTATTGATTATCCAGATGTCATGGTTAAATTACTGGATAACAGAACAGGCAACTCTGATATCCGGCCTGTTAAAATTAAAGATACCAAGAAATGCATAAAAATATTGCTTAGTAATATTATTACTAATGCCTCAGTTTATTATGGCCATGTGTTTAATGTATCATCTGTGCTATATATTAATCTAAAGTTTTCAAGTGCATATTTAATTGCTTTCACATGAGTTTCATGCATTTATTTGCATATTATATAGAAAAGGAAGATCACAAATTTCAAAGCTTAAGCTGATGCCAGGATCACCACTGCTCATTGGTAAGATAAACAAAATGATTTTCTAATTAAGCATTTGTTTACAAATTTATACTTAACCAAATTCATTAAAATTTAGTGTTACAATTGCCTGAGAAAGATGTTCATATTTGGTTTTGATTTTGGATCACATGTAATATATATTGCTGTACATGATAGTGCTTTGAATCAGATGACTCTGCATCCATCTGAGGTTCTGCCTTGTACTGTGTAGTTCAGATAGTATTATTTATTCTCAATGAAAACTAATTGAAAATTACATAGCCTCTCCTTGATGCAAATCCTCAGCCCACAGTGAGTTGAAGTGAAGTGAAAAGAATCAAGCAAACTTCGAGTAGTCTTCATTTTCCTAGCTGACCCTAAGAGCAAAAATGTATTCACCATCACTCATTTTTTTGCTCTTTCCATAAGTGTACAGTTATGACAATATAAATGATACACTAATCCATAACATCTCCAATCAACTGGGTTCCCAAACTCCCTTCATACATGTTCTCTCACTCACACTTCTATACGAAAGCTATAAGTATGTAATATTAAATATGCATATTTCGAGGTGTTTATGAGATATCACCGAGATTTATAAAATTTTGAATATAATATTTTAAATAAAATGTTTTATTTTTTAACTTGTCTCCTAGTTTCTACCTCATAACTAGTCTACTACTAACAGTGATGATAAATGATGCTTGGTTGAATCACCCGTAAGGCAAAATAATAGATTAATTGGGCTGTGGAGCCGGTGTGCCTTCACTTTGGAGAAACCTGCTTGTTGAATGTCCGCTTGCATTTTTTATATCAACCACACTAAGTAACCCTCCACTACTCTAACACTTCTCATCCACACTAACACTCCACTATAACATATCTCAACCACACTCACACTAACCCTCCACTATAACACTCCTCACTCCATACTCACACTAACCTGTTTTAACATGCTTTTCTGGAATCTGGTAATGTTGCTCAGTAGCTTGGAGGCTGAAGACAAACGGCTAAAGATTAGTACCGTTTATTCAAAAGAGTGAGTACACAGGTGGACAGATTAAGGACCGCCAGAGCCAGTCCAAATGGGGGGAGGTGTTGACGGGAGGTTAGCCAGGTATAGAGTGAGATTGTTTTAAGCCAGCATAGGTCTATCTCGGTGCCTTACATCTAGAAACTAGGCCTAGACCAGTAACTCTAGTGGGAAGTATGTGAAACAAGTGGGTAGACCCACTGTCTACATTTTACTCAGCTACATACCTTGGGTCATCTCGACCCAACAACAATGGTGTGCAAAAAGAACAATTTGAATTCACTGCAGAACTGGCTTTGGCTTACCCCTATATAATCATGAATAATTCTAGCAGGCCTCAAAAACTTTCCCACATGCTGTGTGGAAGAGAAAATGGTGTGCTATTCGGCATAGTAATGGATGTGGCCATGGGACGTCAGGACAGCACTGGAGCATAAATCTTATGTACAGATTATTCACAGGGCTGCACCAGACATTAGGCGTTGTTTGCACGTCAAGGGACATTGAACCATCCACCCATCTGTAAACAATCATTGGCAGTAGCATTTCCTAGGGTGTGACATGTGACATAAAAAGGGCAGCACTGCCCTGGCGTATGATACAGACCATATAATACATGCTGCGTGCAACAAACTTGCAGTTACATTACTTGCAAGTAAAATGTTATAACAATACTACGGGTACTCTTATAGAAAACATACTGCTTTTTACATATATTCATGGTGTAGTCCACCCTGACTCCACTATTTGAACTTTAACTAACTATATAGCGTATGAGCATTGATGCCCATTTCAGCAAGAAGACAGTGTAGTCCGTGTAAGAGTCGGACAGGTTAACAGGTGCACCAGTGCCACAGAAATGTACGGTTGTCCTGGGTCTCAGACCATAGATATGTGATTGGACACGACAGTCATTGGTCATATTAGCAGAGGAAGGAGTAGTAGATGGGTTGTCGCTAGTGTCAGTCTGGTTGTGGCATTCCAACGCACACTCCACCAACTCAGCCTCAGCTTGCACATTGTCATTGTACTTCATGTGGTCAAGGTGATCTTCCTTAATTGTTCCTGTGGCAATCTCCCTCACCTTGAACTTGTTGCTGTGGAGCTGTCTGAGGACATGGTAAGGACTAACAAATTTGGGAACTAGCTCATATGATAACGACATACAAAATACTGTGTGGAATAGATAAGGTGGACAGAGACAGGATGTTCCAGAGAGGGGACACAGAAACAAGGGGGTCACAATTGGAAGGTGAAGACTCAGACGAGTCAAAGGGATGTTAGGAAGTATTTCTTCAGTCATAGAGTTGTCAGGAAGTGGAATAGTCTAGCTAGCAAGTGATGTAGTGGAGGCAGGAACCATACATAGCTTTAAGACGAGGTATGATAAAGCTCATGGAGCAGGGAGAGAGAGGACCTAGTAGTGGTCAGTGAAGAGGCAGGGCCAGGAGGTAAGTCTCGACCCCTGCAACCACAATTAGGTGAGTACACACACCTACACCTACCTACCTACCATCCAACTTACGACCTGCTCAACATACGACCATTTGTACTTACAACTGTACTGTTTACAGCTTAGCTTAAGTTATTTTGTACTCTTCTGTTCATGCATACGAATATTTTCGTATGTTTACATGCATACGAATGTTTTGTATGCAAATAAACAACTGTTTGTGTTGATGGACTTGCGTCCATTTTAACTTCTGACCGGTTGGTCAGAAGTAGCCTCGCTCCACTGGCCGATTGACCAAGAGCGGAACCATTGGTCCGGACTTGTTGTTCCTCTCGTACTGAGCGGGACTGCTGTCGCAACGACACACCTTTAACAGTAGGGTAAAACTAACCTGTCGGAACCAAGCTCGGTCGTAAGTCGGATGGTAGGTGTATATATACGTATATGTAATTTGTTGTTGAGGGTTTCTGGTACATATATAATGAAGGAAGTGTGTCATGCTCCTTAATAAAGCTTGTAAATATTTTTTTTGTTTTTTGCATATACAGTGGACCCCCGAGTAACGAACACCCCGGAAATCGTACAATTATGTAAGTATAATATTGTAAGTGCTTGTGGAAGTGTGATTTTGGGGGTCTGAAATAGACTAACGTACATGGCATTATTCCTTAAGGGAGTAAATTCGTTCGGTAATGGCACTTGAGCAGGCTTCTGGAGTGAAGTTTTTACATTACTCGGGGGTCCACTGTACAGTGGAACCCCAAGTAACGAACACCCCAGAAATCGAACAATTATGTAAGTATAATATTGTAAGTGCTTTTGTAAGTGTATTTTTGGGGGTCTGAAATGGACTAACCTACTTGACATTATTTCTTAAGGGAGTAAATTCGTTCGGTAATGGCACTTGAGCAGGCTTCTGGAATGAAGTTTTTACGTTACTCGATGTTCCACTGTATACTAGTACAGTGGACCCCCGAGTTTTGTAAAACTTCACTCCTGAAGTCTGCTCAAGTGCCATTACCGAACGATTTACTCCTTAAGAAAAATTTCACGTAGGTTGCATTTCAGACCCAAATACACTTCATAAGATTGACTTTACTAAATATGCACATTTCCAGGGTAGCTTAACCGAGTCCACTGCATACAGTGACCTCCCGAATGGCCCTAATCCGTCAGAATACAGCCTTAACTCCTGGCTCATTTCTGAACCTTATTTCCATAAAAATAATAAATACAATTAATCCTCTCCACACACCCAAACCATTAAAAAATAATACATTTTAATGACATTAATTATAGTCCTACATACACAAAACAACACTTAATAACACAAAATAATAATAAATAATAAATATAATAATAAATAACATTTACTTAACTTTATTGAAGAGGCTTGCTGGCATCTGGAAGATAGGGAGGAGAACAGGGGGTGGGAGCACTCATTGTTTGGAAGGGGAATCCCCCTCCATAAGGACTTCAGGTAACAAGTTATTTCCCTTCTTTGTCTTTTAATCCCACTAGGACCAGCTTGAGAGTCACTAGACCCCTGTCTAGAAAAATAACTGTCAAGAGTGCTGTTTCTGGTGCCTCTTTAACATTTTCCTGAAGTGGGACAAGGTTGTGTCACTGAACATGTTGCAGATATGACTTGTTTCAGATTGCTCAGGGTGGTGTTTTTCAACAAATGTCTGCACCTTATTCCACATTGAACAAATTTCCTTAATCTCCTTCTTTAGTTCGATGGTGTTCCTCACTTTCTTAACCACAGGGGTGCCACTAGGAAGCTTCTTTGGACCCATGGTGACTTATTTTACAGTGACAATCACTTAATCACCAATAAACACAATAAATTTATTGTGAAATGTTTGAATCAGCACTCTGGGTAATGTTTACTCAAGGATAAACAAAGTTAGACTGGCTCACAAGCGCGGGGCAGGCAGACAGGTCTGGGACGCAGGCCGATAACCGGGCAAAAATTGGGCCGAAAAAAGAGTTCGATAATCGAGCCGGCCGATAACCAGACCGACCGATTTCCGGGGTCCACTGTATATATAAGGTGCATTTAAACGCTCTATAGGAACAGTCAGCCATCTTGGAAATACAGTAACGGAATAAACTTACGTGTTTTTTTGTAAATACATATAATAAAATACATACAGTCATACCTCGGTTAACGATATTAATCTGTCAGAGAGGGCATATCTTTAACCGAAACAATCGTTAACCGAATCAATTTTCCCAATAAGAAATAATGGAAATAAAATTAATCCGTCCAAGACTTCCAAAAGTAGTTAAATAAAATATTTTTTAGAACTTTTTGACATTAAATAATACACAATTTAATGAACAATAAATAAATACACATGTAAATATTGTACAATAACATGTCACTTACATTTATTGAAGAGTTGTTGATGTGTGGAGGAGGGGAGAAGGTGGAGTAGTATGCTAGTGTTTGGAAGGGGAATCCCCTTCCATTAACACTGCAGGTACCAAGTTCTTTTCTGGGGTTACTTCCCTTTTTCTTTGAATGCCACTAGGACCAGCTTGAGAGTCACTGGACCTCTTTATAACAATAAATCTGTCCAGGGAGCTCTGTGTCTGGCGATTCTTTAACACATCCCTGAAATGACACACCACTGTGTCATTGTACAGGTTGCCAGCACGGCCTGCAACAGCATGGTTAGGATGATATTCATCCATAAAGCCTTGCACATCACTCCATTTGGCACAGATCTCCCTAATCCTTGAAGAAGGCACCTTCTTCCATCTCGGTTCCACCTCCTCCTCCTCTGAACCATTGTCCTGACCTCTGGTCTCTTGTTCCAGTTGCTGTTGAAGCTCTTGCAGATCTTCAGTGGTTAGCTCTTCCCTGTGCTCCTCCACCAACTGTTCCACATCCTCACCACTCACCTCTAACCCCATAGACTTGCCCAATTCCACAATTTCTTCCACAATAGGCTCAGGCTCAGGCTCAGGCTCAGGCTCAGGCTCAGGTTCTGAGGCTCAGCCCCAAAACCTTCAAAGTCCCTCTCTAGGACACAGTCTGGCCACAATTTTCTCCAGGCAGAGTTCAAAGTCCTGGTAGTCACTCCCTCCCAAGCCTTACCTATAAGGTTTACACAATGCAGCATATGGAAATGGTTTTTCCAAAAGTTTCTTAGGGTTATATTCATGTCTGTGGTCACATCAAAGCACTTTTGAAACATTGCTTTGGTGTAGAGTTTTTTAAAGTTTGCAATGACCTGCTGGTCCATGGGCTGGAGGAGAGGAGTGGTATTAGGGGGCAAGAACTTCACTTTGATGAATTTAAACTTCTCCACAATTTTCTCTACCAAGTTTGGAGGATAACAAGGAGCATTGTCCATTATCAGGAGGCACTTAAGTGGCAAATTATTGTCCAATAGATATTTCTTCACACTGGGGCCAAACACGCCATTGAACCACTCTTAAGAAAATGTCCTTTGTGACCCATGCCTTTTTGTTAGACCTCCACATCACACACAAGTTAGACTTGGTGACACCGCATCTGCCAAACACTCGGGATTTTCAAAAGATACACCCTAAAGGCTTCACTTTGCAATCACCACTGGCATTAGCACAAAGCATCAAAGTTAGCCTGTCTTTCATAGGCTTATGTCCTGGCTGTGCCTTTTCTTCCTGAGTAATGAAGGTCCTGTTGGGCATTTTCTTCCAAAACAGGCCTGTTTCATCACAATTAAACACTTGTTGGGGAGGAATTGCTCAGCCTCTATGTACTCCTGGAATTCAGGCACATATTTTTCAGCCGCAATTTTGTCAGAACTGGCTGCCTTCACAATGCCTCACAACACTATGTATGCCACTTCGATTCTTAAATTTGTGAAACCAGCCTCTGCTGGCTTTAAATTTGCTCACTTCAGCACTCGTTGCAGGCATTTTCTTAACGAGATCATCATGCAACTGCCTTGCTTTTTCACATATTATTGCCTCCGAAACACTATCTGCTGCTAACTGTTTCTCGTTGATCCACACCAACAACAACCTTTCCACATCTTCCAGCACTTGTGATCTCTGTTTTGTGATCACAGATGAACCTTTTGCAACAACAGCTTCCTTGATTTTACTTGTATTTTTCTTGGCCACAATGGTAGCGATGGTAGAAAAGGCTTTACCATACATCCTGGCCAGCTCAGTGATACGCACTCCACTTTCATATTTTTCTATTATCTCCTTCTTCAGTTCTATCGTATTTCTGTTCCTCTTTGCCACAGGCTTACCACTAGGAGCTTTCCTTGGACCCATGGTAGCTTATTTAGCAGTTGCAAGTTGGTAGATGGATCTATAATTTCCTAACATGTAGAACACAAAGAGTAGTAGTCAACAGAGTAAAGTCTGAGGCAGCTACTGTGAAAAGCTCTGTTCCACAAGGCACAGTACTTGCTCCCATCCTATTCCTCATCCTCATATCAGATATTGACAGGGATATAAGCCACAGTGCTGTGTCTTCCTTTGCAGATGACACCCGAATCTGTATGACAGTGTCCACCGTTGAAGACACGGCTAGACTCCAAGCAGACATAAACCAAATCTTTAAATGGGCTGCAGAAAACAATATGAAGTTCAATGATGAGAAATTTCAATTACTCAGATACGGAAAACGTGAAGAAATTAAAATATCTTCGGAGTACAAAACTAATTCCAACCACACAATAGAGCGAAAAACTAATGTCAAAGACCTGGGAGTGATCATGTCAGAGGATCTCACCTTCAAGGACCATAACAAAGTAGCAATTGCATCTGCTCGAAAAATGACAGGATGGATAATGAGAACCTTCAAAACCAGGGATGCCAAGCCCATGTTGACACTTTACAGATCGCTTGTTCTATCTAGGCTAGAATATTGCTGCACACTAACGGCACCTTTCAAGGCGGGTGAAATTGCTGACCTTGAAAATGTGCAGAGAACCTTCACCGCACGCATAAGTGCGATAAACCACCTCAACTACTGGGAACGCTTGAAGTTCCTAAACCTGTACTCTCTAGAACGCAGGCGGGAGAGATACATTATGTGCCTTTATGGCAGAGATTGTTGGAATAAACACACCAGAAAATGTGCCAACATGTTAAGGAAAGGAAAGTGTCGGTTTAACAAAGAGTGCAGATACTTCCATCCAGTGATGTGTCAAGCTTCAACACAGTCCAGAGAATGTTATGACATGAGCTGCCCAGACCACCATATAAAGGGAACAGTACGATACAGAGAAAGCAGGGAAAGGGAAAATGAAAAAGAACAGCAATCTTTTTTAGATATAAGGAGAAACAACCAGATAAAAGAAAGAGACAAAAGGTGGAAATGGTACAGAGGGGACAGATGGGCAGAACAGTGGGACAAGACAAGACAGGCACCAGCTCATCAGGGCTGTACAAACAATCAAAGTCAGTACTGGAGAAACCAGGGTATGGGCACCAGGGGCCATACCAGGTAGGACATCACCAGTGGTACTAACCAAACACAAAGAAAGACCAAACACCCCAAATGGTAACTCCTGCTTCATATTTGCAAATATTCAGGGTCTGAAATCAAATAAAAATGACAAAGTTAGTTATGTTAGTGGACTCCTATCAGAAGCAAATGCCATGTTTGGAGCATTTACAGAAACACATACAAGGGATGTTTTGGACGGAGAGATT
>WNWK01017182.1:0-43007 GCA_009830355.1 Cherax destructor | reverse complement strand
AAACATAAAGTTTTGTTTTTTAGCGGCAAGGCTTGACCCCTTTTTTTAAAAAACCCTTCACTTTTGTTGATGGGCGTAACGTCGACGAATATGTAAAAAAAGAAAAAAAGCTGAAAAAGCACGATATTTCCTCTTATAGTTTTTTTGAGCGAAACATTGTCCCAATAAAGCTCTCTGCAGCGGAAACGTAGTCGAAAAAAGCTCCCCCCAAAAAAAGGGGAAACATTGTCCCAACAAAGCTTTACGTAGAGCGAAACTTTTCCCAATGAACTGTTCTTCATAGTTGCGTCTTTATCCACAAGGAATTTTTTTTTTTAAAAATTTTTTGAAGAAGCATTTAACCGGGAAAGCATCATGATCCCCCAAAACCCGTGTCCACCAGTCCTCTGACCAACCCCCCCAGACACCATGACCCCTTTTACAATTTACTTTACAAATGGTGGAAAAAATTAAAAAAAACCCCCCCTTTTTTAGAACTGAGATAATATTTGTTGTTTACACTGGAGACGTAGATGGCTTGTGTTGACCCTTTTGGTTCCCAAAAATTTTTAAGAATTGAAAACTGGTAGGCGAAAATTTTTTCCAGAAAAATTTAAAAAACCCCGCATGTTATTTGTTTAAATGCACACCCCCGGAATAATGCCCTGAATACTTAATGATAGACCTAATGCTTTACCGGAGGGCAGGCGTTGTGGGGGCGAGATTGAAAAAGGGGGGGTGGCGGGGCCCCCACAAAAACCATCTTGAGTTGAGTAGAGTCAATAGTGTCCCTGATACATAAGGGACCAGTCCTTGAGTCAACAGTCACCTTCCTCACTCATGGTGATCACCCTTTTTTTTTGTGTGTGTGTGTGTGTGTGTGTGTGTGTGTGTGTGTGTGTGTGTGTGTGTGACCCCAAAAATATTTTGTAATTTTACATGATTTTTCCCTAGTAATAAAATGAAAATAATTTAAAGAAAAAAAGATAAAAATATCTTTTCATAAAATTTTTTGATATTCTCAGCTTGGGGTTTTAACGTAGAGACACACAGGCAGATTGAGCACCTCCGTCATATAAGGGCAACGATCTTGGGGGTTTTTTACCAGCGATGAGCGTCTTTTTCCCCCAAACCCTTTAATGAACATTTAACCCACCCACGTCCCCCCAATTTCCACTAACACTCCCAAAAATTTTCCCTGTTTTGTTCATTTTTCCTTTTTTTCACTTTGTGTTCTGGTTTAACTTCTAAAGTTACCCGGTCTGTGAACGGGGAAATGAAAAAGAAAGCTTACCTATCCGGGGTTTTTTTAGATAGAGGGATGAGTATATAAAACTACGAAGGAAAAAACAGTGTAAGCTTGAAAGAAATTGGGGCGATCAAAGATGAAAAAAAGGGCGACGGGGGGAGAGAAAGTTAAAGAAAGTAAATCAATAGGAAAGAAAAAAAGTTGAAAATAAGAGTCATGGGAAGGTATTGAACCAGAGGGGTATGGGGAAAAAAATATATATATATATATATATATATATATATATATATATATATATATATATATATATATATATATATATATATATATATATATATATATATATGCAAAAAGATCACAAAACAGGTGATATCAAAATATGCAAGACAACCACTATGAAAAAATAATTTTCCTATGTACACATTACTCTTCCATCAAGATAGAGTTAAAGTGTCATTTTTTTCTTCAATTTTTTTGAGAGCTTTACGTATTTGTAGTCCAGAGTTCATAGATGAAGAACTCTCTAAAATTTATGAAATAGCTAATGTTTTAAAAAATACCCAAGAAACATAATTGATAAATCTTTTTAAAATAGCTAGGAATATTTTTTACAATCCAAAAGGGACAACCAACCTTATTCAACCAAAAATATGTTGGTTCTCCCTTACCATGAAAACTTGGTTGATATGCCTTCCTTTCTTAAGAATTTTAATATCAAAGTTGTATTTAAAAATCTTGATACAATAAAAGACTTTTGATAAAAAATTCCCCCAAAATGCTGACGGATGTGTCTATAAGATTCCCTGTAAAATATGCGATAAAGTTTATTATGGTCAAACTGGTAAAAGTTTTGAACTAAGATTAAAACAACATAAATATAGCATTAGAACTGGACAAGATTCTAATGCTCTATTTATCATGTGAGAGACTTTAACCATCCAATTGATTTTCAAAATGCTGAGAAGGTTGTATCAAGCAAGTCCATGGTTGAGAAATATAATAGAATCATGTTTCATTAAAAGCAGTTTTGAAAATAATATGAATATTTCTTTTGGTTTATATAAATTGGATTCATTTATAATTAATAAAATTTGGGAAGAATTTAATGATAAATTGGACTAATCTTAATTCTTGGGAAGAGTTTCAGGTCCTTTCTTATGTTCCTCTTCACAGAGTCGTGCGATGTTACGCTACTGTGAGGTGTAGTCTTTGTTAGTGTGATGTGACTGTGAGGTGTAGTCTTTGTTAGTGTGGTGTGACTGTGAGGTGTATTCTGCCCCTTATATAAGCCTTCTTGTCATGTTTCCTCTTATAGTTCATTGATAATGTGAGTAGTCACGAAAGCGCTTGGAATTCTTCTATTTTTTCATAGTGGTTGTCTTGCAATATATATATATATATATATATATATATATATATATATATATATATATATATATATATATATATATATATATATATATATATATATATATATATATATATATAGTATTCACTGGGTCACTCTCCCTGCGCCATGAGCTTTATCATACCTCTTCTTAAAGCTATGTATGGAGCCTGCCTCCACTACATCACTTCCTAAACTATTCCACTTCCCGACGACTCTGTGACTGAAGAAATACTTCCTAACATCTCTGTGATTCATCTGAGTCTTCAACTTCCAACTGTGTCCCCTTGTTGCTGTGTCCCATCTCTGGAACATTCTGTCTCTGTCCACTTTGTCAATTCCTCTCAGTATCTTATATGTTGTTATCATGTCCCCCTATCTCTCCTGTCCTCCAGTGTCGTCAGGTCGATTTCCCTTAACCTCTCCTCGTAGGACATACCCCTTAGCTCCGGGACTAGTCTTGTTGCAAACCTTCGCACTTTCTCGAGCTTCTTCACGTGCTTGGCTAGGTGTGGGTTCCAAACTGGTGCTGCGTACTCCAGTATGGGCCTAACGTACACAATGTACAGGGTCTTGAACGATTCTTTATTAAGATGTGTGTGTGTGTGTGTGTGTGTGTGTGTGTGTGTGTGTGTGTGTGTATGTGTGTGTGTGTGTGTGTGTGTGAGATGATAAGTAAGTAATGAGGGAGTGCAAAATAAGAGAAAATGAGAGAGTGGATGAAGTTCTGTTAAAAATCTTTGCTGAGAATAAGGAAAAGTTCTGGAGTGAGATGAAAAGGTTGAGAAAACCTATGGAACGAATAAATTTAACAGCTAAAAACAGAAGAGGGTAGCTATAAGATGGGGAGGTGAAGGTATTGGGGAATTGGCGGGGATATTTTGAGCTGTTAAATGTTGATTAAACCAGGGAGGCATTGGCCAGGGAGGTATAACATTTTTTATGAGTGAGACAGAGTGAAATGTGAGTATGGGGAAGGTGCATCAGGATGCGGGTAAAATGAAAGAGGGTAAAGCATGTGGGAATGGTTGGATCGTGAAAGAAATGTTAAAAGCATGTGGGGACATAGTTTTAGAGTGCTTGGTGCTTTTGTTCAATAAATGTATGACAGAGGAAGGTACCTTTGGATTGTCAAGAAGTGTGTATAGTTCATTTGTATAAAAGAAAAGGGGACAAGAGAGTGTAAGAATTAGAGTGCATATGCATGTTTAGTATACCTGGTAAGATGTATGTTGGAGTTATTATTGATAGAATTAAGAGTAAGACGAAGAGCATGGTAGGGGTGTGTAGACCAAATGTTTACAATGAAGCATGTAAGTAAATAGTATTTAGATAAGGGTTAGGAATTTTTCGTTGTATTTATGGATTTAGAAAAGGCATGTGATAGGGTGGATAGGGAAACAATGTGGCAGATGTTGTAAGTGAATGGAATAGGTGGTAGGTTACTGAAATCAGTGAAGAGCTTTTACGAGGATAGTGAGGCTCAGGTTAGAGTATGTAGGAGAGAGGGAGATTATTACCCAGTAAAAGTAGGCCTTAGACAGGGTGTTTAACTTTTTTTTAGATGAGGGTGTAAAGGAAGCAAATGCTAGGGTGCTGGGGAGAGGTGTGGGATTAAAATATATAGAATATAATAACAAGGGGGAGTTGTCACAGTTACTTTTTGCTGATGACACTGTGCTTTTGGGAGATTCTGAAGAGAAGTTGCAAAGGATGATGGGCAAATTCATTTGTGTATGAAAAACAAGGAAATTAAAAGTGAACATAGGAAAGAGCAAGGTGATGAGGGTAACATATAATTTAGGTAATGAAAGACTGAATATCAGATTAGAAGGAGAGAGTATGGAGGAAGTCAATGTGTTCAGATATTTGGGAGTGGAGTTGTCGGCGGACGGGTCCATGAAAGACGAGAGGAACCATACAGTTGATGAAGGTAAAAGAGGGTGGTGCATTGAAGCCTCTGTGGAAGCAAAGAGGAAATATATGAGCATCTGTGTGGTGCCAACATTCTTATATGGGTGTGAAGCATGGGTGGTGAATGCTGCAGAGATATGGAAACTGGAGGCAGTGGAGATGTCGTGTATGAGGGCAATGTACGCTGGAAATATTATGCAGATAATTTGTAGTTTGAAGATCAGGAGGTGCGGGGTTACTTTAAAGTACTTGCCATAGAGCTGTAGAGAGCTTGCTGAGGTACTTTAGACATTTAGAGAGGATGGAGCAAAAATAAGATGACTTAGTGAATAAATCTGTAGTGGACGGAAGGAGGGGTAGGAGTCGTCCTTGGAAAGGTTGGAGAGAAAGAGGTGAAGGAGGTTTTGTATGCGAGGAACATCCAGTAGGTGTGTGTGAGCGTGTTCAATAGGAGTGGAGGCAAGTGATTTTTATGACCTGACGTGCTGATTGAGTGTGGATAAGGTAACATTTCTGAAGAGATTCATGGAAATCGGTTAACCGGACATGAGTCCTGGAAGTGGGTAGTACAGTGCCTACACTCTGAAGGAGGGGTGGACATATTTGCAGTTTTGAGGGGCATGTGAACTGTAGTATCGTCGCATCTCTGGCAAGACAGTATGAGTGAGTGATGGTGAAAGTGCTTCGTCTTTTCTCGGATCACCAATATATATATATATATATATATATATATATATATATATATATATATATATATATATATATATATATATATGAATCGACCCCTGCAACCACAACTAGGTGAGTACACACACACACACACACACACACACACATATATATATATATATATATATATATATATATATATATATATATATATATATATATTTTTCATCATCATCATTCACTCCATCACTGTCTTGCCAGAGGGGTGCTTCACACTACAGTTATAAAACTGCAACATTAACATCCCTCCTTCAGAGTGTAGACACTGTACTTCCCATCTCCAGAACTCAAGTCCGGCCTGCCGGTTTCCCTGAATCCCTTCATAAATGTTACTTTGCTCACACTCCAACAGCACGTCAAGTATTAAAAAACATTTGTCTCCATTCACTCCTATCAAATACGCTCACGCATGTTTGCTGGAAGTCCAAGCCCCTCGCACACAAAACCTTCTTTACCCCCTCCCTCCAACCTTTCCTAGGCCGACCCCTACCCCGCCTTCCCTCCACTACAGATTTATACAATCTCGAATTCATTCTATTTCGTTCCATCCTCTCTACATGTCCGAACCACCTCAACAACCCCTCCTCAGCTCTCTGGATAATAGTCTTGGTAATCCCACACCTCCTCCTAATTTCCAAACTCCGAATTCTCTGCATTATATTCACACCACACATTGACAACAATATATATATATATATATATATATATATATATATATATATATATATATATATATATATATATATATATATATATACATACATACATACATACATACATATATATATATATATATATATATATATATATATATATATATATATATATATATATATATATGCAAAAAGATCACAGTAAACAGGTGATATCAAAATATGCAAGAAAACCACTATGAAAAATAGAAGAATTCCAAGCGCTTTCGTGACTACTCACATTATCAAGGAACTATAACAGGAAACATGACAAGAAGGGCTTATATAAGGGCGAGACTACACCTCACAGTCACATCACACTAACAAAGACTACACCTCACAGTAGCGTAACATCGCACGACTCTGTGAAGAGGAAAATAAGAAAGGACCTGAAACTCTTCCCAAGAATTAAGATTAGTCCAATTTATTATTAAATTCTTCCCAAATTTTATTAATTATAAATGAATCCAATTTATATAAACCAAAAGAAATATTCATATTATTTTCAAAACTGCTTTTAATGAAACATGATTCTATTATATTTCTCTCAACCATGGACTTGCTTGATACAACCTTCTCAGCATTTTGAAAATCAATTGGATGGTTAAAATCTCTCACATGAATAAATAGAGCATTATAATCTTGTCCAGTTCTAATGCTATATTTATGTTGTTTTAATCTTAGTTCAAGACTTTTACCAGTTTGACCAAAATAAACTTTATCGCATATTTTACAGGGAATCTTATAGACACATCCGTCAGCATTTTGGGGAGAATTTTTTATCAAAAGTCTTTTTACTGTATCAAGATTTTTAAATACAACTTTGATATTAAAATTCTTAAGAAAGGAAGGCATATCAACCAAGTTTTCATGGTAAGGAGAACCAACATATTTTTGGTTGAATAAGGTTGGTTGTCCCTTTTTGGATTGTAAAAAGTATTCCTAGCTATTTTAAAAGATTTATCAATTATGTTTCTTGGGTATTTTAAATCATTAGCTATTTCATAAATTTTAGAGATTTCTTCATCTATGAACTCTGGACTACAAATACGTAAAGCTCTCAAAAACATTGAAGAAAAACCGACACTTTAACTCTATCTTGATGTGAAGAGTAATAGTGTACATAGGAACAATTATTTGTAGGTTTTCTGTAAATTTTAAATTTAAAATCAATGTTACCCTTAATAATAAAAACATCTAGGAAGGGCAATGAGTTATTTACTTCGAATTCAACAGTAAAATTTATAGAATGAGCTAAGCTATTTAATTTAACAAGGAAATGGTTTATATCTACTTCCTTAGGCATAAGGCACAAAATATCATCAACATATCTATACCACTTAGCTCTATTGGGAAGGATAGTGTTAAGCAATCTTGTTTCGAAAATTCCATATATAAGTTACTAAGAACAGGTGAAAGAGGATTTCCCATTGCCATACCAAACTTCTGAGTGTAAAACTCATCATTAAATACAAATTTTGCATCAACAATACAAAGTTTAATAAGTTTAATGATAGTAGGAACTGGCAATGGTAAATCATAATTAACCAGTTCTTCAGATAAGAACCTTAGTAAATCATCAACTGGAACTTTTGTAAACAAGGAGGTAACATCAAAACTAACCATATTGAAATCATTTAAATCAGTCAAGGTGCTTAATTTATCAACTAAATCTAAGTTGTTTTTAACATTAAAATTAGAAATTTTTCCAACAATTGGGCTCAAAATATCAACAAGCCATTTAGAAAGTTTATAAGAAACTGAACCTATAGAGCTAATAATTGGTCTAACAGGATTACCAGGTTTGTGTGTTTTTATTAATCCATACATATAAGGTAAAGATGGATTAGTGGAAGTAAATTTTTAATTAATTCATCTTTGCCCTTCAATAGATGTTTTATTGTTTTATTGAAATTGCTGTTGACAGATTCTAAGGGATTCTTTCTAAGTTTAGAATAGGTTTCAAAATCATCTAGGAGGTTATTCATTTTATCTTGGTAATCGGTTTCTTTCATAATTACAATTGCATTAATTTTATCTGCTTTAGTAAGACGCAAATTTTATTATTCAAAAGTGAATCATAAGACTTAAAAAATCTTTGAGGGCAATTGGGAATATTTTGTTTTAACATTGAGCTATATACCATCCCCTTACTAATATTAATTTCATCAGTGGATAAATCAGAGGATTTTCTAAATTACAAAAGGCTTTGCAATTTCAACATTATTAAGTTTTTTTGAAGTTGCAAAACTTAAACCGAAACCAAGAGCAGCAGTTGTATTTTTATCTAATATTTCATCTGATAAGTTAATTACAAAATTGTTATTAGCGTGCTTTGTCCAATCACTATTTTCAATTAAATTATCTAATTTTCTTTGTAGTTTGTTTTTGAGATTATTACAAATTCTTCTGAGTTTATTATAGCAATGATCCAACATACTATGTTGCCATTCTGATGGAATAGCTTGATAAAAGGAGTATTTTTGTTTCTCAATATTTTGAATGCTTCTTTCTCCTGTATTTTAGTAATTTAAAAGACTGTTTGAATGAACAAGTTTTGCCTAAATCTCTTTTACCAAATAGACTCCTTGACATGAGAGATCGTCCTTTTGATGATTTTATGAGAATTATTCTTCAGAAACATATTGAAATTACTAAAATACAGGAGAAAGAAGCATTCAAAATATTGAAACAAAAATACTCCTTTATCAAGCTATATGTCAACAATTTGCACGGAAGCTGAGGAGAGGTTTATACCCAAGGGTAACAGGAAAAGCGAAAAGCCAGGATGAGCCCATGGTTCACCCAAAGGTGCAGGAAGCCAAAACCAAGTGTGCCAGGGAATGGAAGAAGTATAGAAGGCAAAGGAACCAGGAGAATAAGGAGAGCAGTCGTAGAGCCAGAAATGAATATGCACAGGTAAGAAGGGAAGCCCAAAGACAATACGAAAATGACATAGCAGCGAAAGCAAAATCTGACCCAAAGCTGTTGTACAGCCACATCATAAGGAGAACAACAGTCAAGGACCAGGTGATCAGGCTGAGGAAGGAAGGAGGGAGGTCACAATAAATGACCACGAAGTGTGTGAGGAGCTCAACATGAGATTCAAAGAGGTGTTCACAGAGGAAATAGAAGGGCCTCCAGAAAGGAGGAGAGGTAGGGTACACCATCAGGTGCTGAACACGATACACACAACTGAGGAGGAAGTGAAGAGGCTACTAAGCGAGCTAGATACCTCAAAGGCGATGGGGCTGGACAACATTTCTCCATGGGTCCTGAGAGGGAGCAGAGGAGCTATGTGTACCCTAACAACAATCTTCAACACGTCTATCGAAACAGGGCAACTACCAGAGGTATGGAAGACAGCAAATATAGTTCCAATTTTTAAAAAAGGAGACAGAAACGTAGCACTAAACTACAGACCAGTGTCACTGACATGTATAGTATGCAAGGTCATGGAGAAGATTATCAGTAGAAGAGTGGTGGAGCACCTAGAAAGGAATGAGCTTATCAACGACGGCCAACACGGTTTCAGGGACGGGAAATCCTGTGTCACAAACCTACTGGAGTTCTATGACAGGGTGACAGCAGTAAGACAAGAGAGAGGGGTGGGTAGATTGTATATTCTTGGACTGTAAGAAGGCGTTTGACACAGTCCCACACAAGAGATTAGTGCAGAAGCTGGAGGACCAGGCAGGGATAACAGGGAAGGCACTACAATGGATCAGGGAATACCTGTCAGGAAGACAGCAGCGAGTCATGGTCCGTGGCGAGGTGTCAGAGTCGGCGCCGGTGACGAGTGGGTTCCACAGGGGTCAGTCCTAGGACCGGTGCTGTTTCTGGTGTTTGTGAACGACATGACGGAAGGAATAGACTCCGAAGTGTCCCTGTTTGCAGATGATGTGAAGTTGATGAGAAGAATTCAATCGGAAGAGGACCAGGCAGAACTACAAAGGGATCTGGATAGGCTGCAAGCCTGGTCCAGCAATTGGCTCCTGAGTTCAGCCCAACCAAGTGCAAAGTCATGAAGATTGGGGAAGGCAAAAAAACCGCAGACGGAGTACAGTCTAGGGGCCAGAGACTACAAACTTCAATCAAGGAAAAGATCTTGGGGTGAGTATAACACCAGGAACATCTCCTGAGGCGCACATCAACCAAATAACTGCTGCAGCATACGGGCGCCTAGCAAACCTAAGAACAGCATTCCGACATCTTAATAAAGAATCGTTCAGGACCCTGTACACTGTGTACGTTAGGCCCATACTGGAGTATGGCACCAGTTTGGAACCCACATTTATCCAAGCACGTAAAGAAACTAGAGAAAGTGCAAAGGTTTGCAACAAGACTAGTCCCGGAGCTAAGGGTATGTCCTACGAGGAGAGATTAAGGGAAATCGACCTGACGACACTGGAGGACGGGAAAGATAGGGGACATGATAACGACATATAAAATACTGAGAGGAATTGACAAGGTTGACAGAGACAGAATGTTCCAAAGATGGGACACAGCAACAAGGGGACACAGTTGGAAGTTGAAGACTCAGATGAATCACAGGGATGTTAGAAGTATTTCTTCAGTCACAGAGTAGTCGGGAAGTGGAATAGCTTATGAAGCGATGTAGTGGAGGAGTTCCATACACAGCTTTAAGAAGAGGTATGATAAAGCTCATGGCGCAGGGAGAGTGACCCAGTAGCGGCCAGTGAAGAGGCGGGGCCAGGAGCTATGTCTCGACCCTGCAACCACAACTAGGTGAGTACAACTAGGTGAGTACACACACACACACACACACACACATACACACACACATACACACACACACACACACAAACACACACACACACAAACACACACACAAACACAAACACACACACACAACAAAACACACACACACACACACAAACACACACACACACACAAACAAACACACACACACAAACACACACACAAAAACACACATACACACATAAACACCAACACACATCCTGCAACACAGGTGCCTCGCATCGCAAATTACAATCGCCTCAAATTAACCTCTTGAATCCTCTAATTTCGAAATGACCGAATTATTAAAGAGCAAAATAAACCATAACACGTTCGCAAAAGAAAAAAACGAATTAAATTCGACTGATCTAACACATCCATTGTTGAAAAAAAGATCCCTCTTTGAACACTAAAAATATAATACGTGGAATTATGAAAGATATAACGCCTGAAGTATACCCGCATGCGCATATTTGTAGTTATATCCAGCGCTGGACGCCCAGCCATGCAAATTAATCCGTTTGACGGGAATTTATTTCTGCCAATAACATCTACAGTTTGAGGCCATTGATGCATAACTATCTGTTAATTGGTGAACTAGGCTGCCAGCCAGACCCCAATTGGTCATACAGTGATCAGAGGTAGTGGATAGTACCAGGGTGGGGTGGGGATGATTGCCGGGGAAGGGGATGGTTGCTCGTGAAGGGTATTGTGGCCATGGGAAGGGGGTTGGTTGCTGTGTTGGGAGGTAGAGGAGCTGGTAAAATTTAAAGGCTTTCACATCATTATCTGTCTGAAGTGCATATATTGTGTGTTAGTTGCCATTTGTCCTAGGCACATGTCGATTAGACACTAGGTCTGTTGTATGTGTGTGTGTGTGTGTGTATGTGCGTGTGTAAGAAACACTTCGAAATGTTTCCACCCCGCCGGGAATTGAACCCGGCCCTCCGTGGAGCTTTAGCTTTAGCCACCAGGCCACCGGTGTGTGTGTGTGTGTGTACATATATATATAGTCATGCCGAAAAGGTAAAGCTTGCGATTTAGCTTAAATAGCAACGCTCTTCTTGCCAAATAAGGCAAGCGAAAATTTGTGTATGCAATAATTTCACAAAAATCATTCTGAACCTAACGAAAAAAAAAATTCATTGTATTTGTTTATTATTAAATTATTGTAATCTTATCTAAATTATATTTAGTTGGATTAGGCTAAATTAAATTGCGCTTCTTATAATAAGGTTAGGTAAGTTTTCTAAGGTTCTTTTGGTACAAAATTATTAATTTTTACATTAACATAAATTAAAAAACATATCTTTAAAAGTATAAGAGAAAATTTAAGGAAAGACTTAATTTTAAATGAGTTCTTGCTAATTGACCAGTTTTACCTATTCGGCAGGACATATATTATATATATATATATATATATATATATATATATTTTAAATTTTTTTTGTGTGTGTGTGTGTGTGTGTGTGTGTGTGTGTGTGTGTGTGTGTGTGTGTGTGTGTGTGTGTAATGAATATGCATTTTTTTCTTCATTATGTTATAATACGAAAATACATAAATTACCAAATTCTAGTACTTAACAAATTACTTTCTAAAGTTTTAAAACAGCAAATTTAACCTAAATCAAACATGTTGTATGGCGAGGTTAAATATATAAAAAGTTGTAGAAATTATACAAAATATATTTAGGAGAATTATTTACATGTCAACTATCACTATAATGTGATGAATGCTATTTTGTGGTAATTTTTTTTTTAATTATTTTTTTAAAACGCACTGTATATTTTACATACATGCATTCATACAGTAAAAATATAAAGAATTGGAAGAAATGAATATTCATTTTTACTTTTTGTGGAACAGCATAATGCTAACCAAATTAACTTACTTCACAAACTAAAGGATGTAGCCTATTTACCACGGATGTTTTTTTTTTTTCTTGTATTTCTGCCCATCATAACGGCATTGTGTACAAAATGAATGTCACTGTTTATGCTTTCAGCAATAAATCCAAAGTCTTTGGCCCATTTATGTTAAATGTCGTCTTTCTTTTCGGCATTTCATTAGGGGCTTAATTAAAGCAAGAAATAAAATCAGCCACTATCGACTGGGGCTTTTCAGTAGACTGACAGCTTAACTCGTCTCTTACACGTACACTGCGGCTTCAAGCGTAGTGTTGCCAATGGCAACTACATAAAATTATAATAAAAATACGTCGTTGGTTATTGTGACCTTCAGTTCCTGGTGTTTAAATACGTTAGGTAATTTACATAGTAATTATTTTTAGACAAGCCCCTAAAAGAAGAAGGAATTAACATCGTGCTTGAGATGGCGCAGGACGGAGGACAGAGTGCTCAAAAGCAGGACTGTCCTGCCTAAAGCAGGACTTCTGGCCAGCCTAAATTATGGTGCAGGGGTCGATTCACAGCTCCTGGCCCCGCCTCTTCGCTTGTCGCTACTCGATCCACTCTCGCCAAGGTATGTATGGATCCTGCCTCTGCAGGAGACAGGACCCATACATAACTTCGAAGGAAGTTCACTGCCATGTGGAAGGATTTGATGAAATAACTTACCACAAGCGTGGTGTCCCGGGGTATGGGAGTGACCGTCTAGCTTCGGCTAGGCACCCATACTTATCCGGGGTCTGGATGTGTGGATAAAGTACTGCGTACTTTAAAGCAGAGTTTGAATCCTGCTGTGGCCTATATACTTAAGAATTAAAAAAAAAAAAAGAGTTTGGCAGAATACATGATGTCACGAATGGAAAATTTTGTCTACATCTGATGTTGAATGTTCATGTCAGGGATCAACCCGTGATATAATTTATTAATATAGACAGATAATGTCACACACAACAGTGTTTCAGCATACATATTTCTCATTACTTAGAGGGAATGCTATTCTGTGTACTGTGAGAGCTTCGGGCGTCTGTGACCTGCAGTGAAGATACTCCGATCAGCAAAGTTAAACAGATGTTTGATAAAAGAGAGAGAGAAGAGAGAGAGAGAGAGAGAGAGAGAGAGAGAGAGAGAAGAGAGAGAGAGAGAGGGGGGGGTCTACTTCCTTTCACTTGAGAGAACACAGGCAAGTCTGCCATGCATGATGGTTGGGGTCTATGGTTAACGTCTTGGTGTGATTAATGGAGCCAGGGAAATAAGAAAGAAAGCTAAGATGATGATTGATGTTGGTTTTGAAAAGAGAGGAAGGAACAGAGGTTAGGTGGGGTGGTGGGGGGTTGGTGGGTAGAGTTAAAGGTGGGTAGAATTTTGGATGGTAGTTGGTAGAGGGAGTTGTAGAGCTTCATACTGACTTATTTTGCCTCTAAATCAAAGTCCAGTGGCTAGGCAGGCTCATGCACACGCATGCACACACACACACACACACACGCACACGCACACACACACACAGGACCAGTGTTATTCTTGGTATATGTAAACGACATGACGGATGGGATAGACTCAGAAGTGTCTCTGTTCAAAGATGATGTGAAATTAATGAGGAGAATCACATCGGAAGAGGACCAAGCAGGACTTCAAACAGACCTGGACAAGCTTGACATCTGGTCTAGCAACTGGCTTCTCGAATTCAATCCCACCAAATGCAAAGTCATGAAGATCGGAGAAGGACAAAGAAGCCGACAGAGTACAGGCTAGGTGGACAAGGGCTACAAACCTCGGCAAAGGAGAAAGACCTTGGGGTGAGTATAACGCCAAGTACGTCTCCGGAGGCACACATCAACCAGATAACTGCGGCAGCATATGGGCGACTGGCAAACCTAAGATTAGCGTTCCGTTACCTAAACAAGGAATCGTTCATGACACTGTACACCGTGTACGTCAGGCCCATACTAGAATATGCAGCACCAGTCTGGAACCCACACCTGGTCAAGCACGTAAAGAAACTAGAGAAAGTGCAAAGGTTTGCGACAAGGCTAGTTCCACAACTCAGGGGTCTGTCCTATGAAGAAAGGTTGAGGAAATAGGACTAACAACACTGGAGGAAAGAAGGGTCAGAGGAGACATGATAACGACATACAAAATACTGCAGGGGAATCGACAAGGTAGACAGGGACAGGATGTTCCAGAGAGGGAACACAGAAACAAGGGGACACAACTGGAAGCTGAAGACTCAGATGAGTCAAAGGGATGTTAGGAAGCATTTCTTCAGCCACAGAGTAGTCAGGAAGTGGAATAGTCTAGAGAAAGATATAGTGGAGGCAGGAACCATACATAGTTTTAAGACGAGGTATGATAGAGCTCATGGAGCAGGGAGAGCAGAGACCCAGTAGCGGACAGCGAAGAGGCGGGGCCAGGAGCTGAGTCTCGACCCCTGCAACCACAATTAGGTGAGTACAATTAGGTGAGTTCACACACACACACACACACACACACACACACACACACACACACACACACACACACAAACCTCGGCAAAGGAGAAAGAAAGACCTTGGGGTGAGTATAACGCCAAGCACGTCTCCGGAGGCACACATCAACCAGATAACTGCGGCAGCATATGGGCGACTGGCAAACCTAAGATTAGCGTTCCGTTACCTTAACAAGGAATCGTTCAAGACACTGTACACCGTGTACGTCAGGCCCATACTAGAATATGCAGCACCAGTCTGGAACCCACACCTGGTCAAGCACGTAAAGAAACTAGAGAAAGTGCAAAGGTTTGCGACAAGGTTAGTTCCACAACTCAGGGGTCTGTCCTATGAAGAAAGGTTGAGGGAAATAGGACTAACAACACTGGAGGAAAGAAGGGTCAGAGGAGACATGATAACGACATACAAAATACTGCGGTGAATCGACAAGGTAGATAGTGACAGGATGTTCCAGAGAGGGAACACAGAAACAAGGGGACACAACTGGAAGCTGAAGACTCAGATGAGTCAATGGGATGTTAGGAAGCATTTCTTCAACCACGGAGTTGTCAGGAAGTGGAATAGTCTAGAGAAAGATAATCGACAAGGTAGATAGTGACAGGATGTTCCAGAGAGGGAACACAGAAACAAGGGGACACAACTGGAAGCTGAAGACTCAGATGAGTCAATGGGATGTCAGGAAACATTTCTTCAACCACGGAGTTGTCAGGAAGTGGAATAGTCTAGAGAAAGATATAGTGGAGGCAGGAACCATACATAGTTTTAAGACGAGGTAGGATAAAGCTCATGGAGCAGGGAGAGCAGAGACCCAGTAGCGGACAGCGAAGAGGCGGGGCCAGGAGCTGAGTCTCGACCCCTGCAACCACAATTAGGTGAGTACAATTAGGTGAGTACACACACACACACACACACACACACACACATTCACGGGCTTCAGGAGAGCGAGTTAAGGACACACAACGAAATACGGCAGGAGGAAAGTCAGGAGATTGAAAACATCATCAGAGAAATAGGCGAAGAGGACATGTCTGAGATAGTAAATTTTCAGAGAATAGGGGGGTATGTGAAGGAGAGAAAACGGCCGGTGAAGCTGATTTTCAAGACAGAAACAGTGCGAAACAGGATCCTGCAAGAGAAACCACAGCTGAAGGAATCATCAGCATACAAGAGGGTGTTCCTAGACCGGGACAGAACAAAAACAGAACAACAGCAGCTGAGGAAGTGGAGGCAAAAGAGAAAGGAGCTAGGAAGAGAGACATGGACAGAATCAGCAGAGGTCAACCAGAGCAGGGAAGAGCAACAAGAGGAAGCACACACAGACCCATCCCCAGAATCCCAAAACCAAACACATTATCCCAACGCAGACCACAATCTACACTTACAGCTCTCCACCCCACACTACTCTGCAGAATCCCACAGCACACCGCCAGGTCCCCCACAGACCCCCAAAACACAGTGTTGGAGAGGAAACTGAAGGTATGGTACACCAACGCTGATGGAATAACGAATAAGTGGGAGGAGTGGCATGAAAGAGACAAAGAGGCATCACTGGACATCATAGCCCTCACTGAAACCAAGCTCACAGGGATGATAACAGATGCCATTTTTCCAACGGGATAACAGATCCTGAGGAAAGACAAAGGGAACAGAGGGGGTGGAGGAGTTACACTGCTGATCAAAAACCGATGGGATTTTGATGAGCTGGAGAGAGGAGACAGAGGAGAAGCAAGAGATTAAATAATAGGAATGCTTCAGTCCGGAGGTCCCAAGGTGGTAATTGCAGTGATGTATAACCCACCACAGAACAGCAGGAGGCCAAGGCAAGAGTATGATGAGAGTAATAGAGCGATGTTTTACACACTGGCCGAAGTTGCCAGAAGGGCTCAAGAGAGCAGGGCGAAGCTACTGATCATGGGTGACTTCAACCACAAGGAAATCGATTGGGAGAACTTAGAGCCACATGGGGGCCAAGAAACGTGGAGGGCTAAGATGATGGAGGTGGTACTGGAAAATCTCATGTACCAACACGTAAGTGACACTACCAGAGAGAGAGAGGAGAGGATGAACCAGCGAGACTGGACCTAGTATTCACCCTGAGTAGCGCAGATATTGAGGACATCACATATGAAAGACCCCTTGGGGCCAGTGATCATGTGGTTTTAAGCTTCGAATACATAGTAGAGCTACAAGTGGAGGGGCAAGTGGGAAGGGCCGGACGAACGAAGCCAAACTACAAGAAAGGAGACTACGTAGGCATGAAGAACTTCCTGCATGGAGTTCAGTGAGACAGAGAGCTGGCAGGGAAGTCAGTAAACGAGATGATGGAATATATGACAAAAATATGCAAGGAAGCTGAGGAGAGGTTTGTACCCAAGGGTAACAGGAATAATGAAAAAGCCAGGAAGAGCCCGTGGTTCACCCAAAGGTGCAGGGAAGCCAAAACCAAGTGTGCTAGGGAATGGAAGAAGTATAGAAGGCAAAGGACCCAGGAAAATAAGGAGAGCAGTCGTAGAGCCAGAAATGAATCTGCACAAGTGAGAAGGGAGGCCCAAAGACAATACGAGAATGACATAGCAGCGAAACCCAAATCTGACCCAAAGCTGTTGTACAGCCACATCAGAAGGAGAACAACAGTCAAGGACCGGGTAATCAGGCTGAGGAAGGAAGGAGGGGAGGTCACAAGAAATGACCGCGAAGTGTGTGAGGAACTCAACATGAGATTCAAAGAAGTGTTCACAGAGGAGATAGAAGGGCCTCCAGAAAGGCGGAGAGGTGGGGTACACCACCAAGTGTTGGACACAGTACATACAACTGAGGAGGAAGTGAAGAGGCTGCTAAGCGAGCTAGATACCTCAAAGGCGATGGGGCCGGATAACATATCTCCATGGGTCCTTAGAGAGGGAGCAGAGGTGCTATGTGTACCACTAACAACAATCTTCAACACATCTGTCGAAACAGGGCGACTACCTGAGGTATGGAAGACAGCAAATGTAGTCCCATTTTTTAAAAAAAGAGACAGATACGAAGCACTAAACTACAGACCAGTGTCACTAACATGTATAGTATGCAAGGTCATGGAGAAGATTATCAGGAGAAGAGTGTTGGAGCACCTAGAAAGGAACGAGCTTATCAACGACAGCCAGCATGGTTTCAGGGATGGGAAATCCTGCATCACAAACTTACTGGAATTCTATGACAGGGTGAAAGCAGTAAGACAAGAGAGAGAGGGGTGGGTAGATTGCATTTTCTTGGACTGTAAGAAGGCGTTTGACACAGTTCCACACAAGAGATTAGTGCAAAAGCTGGAGGACCAGGCAGGAATAACCGGGGCACTACAATGGATCAGGGAATACCTGTCAGGAAGACAACAGCGAATCATGGTACGTTGCGAGGTGTCAGAGTGGGCGCCTGTAACGAGCGGGGTGCCACAGGAATCAGTCCTAGGACCGGTGCTGTTTCTGGTATTTGTGAACGACATGACGGAAGGAATAGACTCCGAAGTGTCCCTGATTGCAGATGATGTGAAGTTGATGAGAAGAATTTAATCGGACGAGGACCAGGCAGAACTACAGAGGGATCTGGACAGGCTGCAAGCCTGGTCCAGCAACTGGCTCCTGGAATTCAACCTCTCCAATTGCAAAGTCATGAAGATTGTGGAAGGGTAAAGAAGACCACAGACGGAGTACAGTCTAGAGGGCGGGAGCTTACAAACCTCACTCAAGGAAAAGGATCTTGGGGTGAGTATAACACCGGGCACATCTCCTGAGGCGCACATCAACCAAATAACTGCTGCAGCATACTGACGCCTGGCAAACCTAAGAACAGCATAAAGACATCTTAATAAGGAGTCATTCAGGACCCTGTACACTGTGTACATTTGGCCTATACTGGAATATGCAGCGCCAGTTTGGAACCCTCACCTAGCCAAGCATGTAAAGAAACTAGAGAAAGTGCAAAGGTTTCAACAAGACTAGTCCCGGAGCTAAGGGGTATATCCTACGAAGAGAGGTTAAGGGAAATCGTAATGACGACACTGGAGGACAGGAGAGATAGGGAGGACATGATAACGACATATAAAATACTGAGAGGAATTGACAAGGTGGGCAGAGACAGAATGTTCCTAAGATGGGACACAGCAACAAGGGGACACAGTTGGAAGTTGAAGACTCAGATGAATCACAGGGATGTTAGGAAGTATTTCTTCAGTCACAGAGTGGTCAGGAAGTGGAATAGTGGAGGTAGGATCCATTCATAGCTTTAAGAAGAGGTATGATAAAGCTCATGGTGCAGGGAGAGTGACCCAATAGCGGCTAGTGAAGAGGCGGGGCCAGGAGTTATGAATCGACTCCTGCAACCACAACTAGGTGAGTACAAATATGTGAGTACGCATACACACACACACACAAACACACACACAGGAACACAGAAACAAGGGGACACAACTGGAAGCTGAAGACTCAGATGAGTCAAAGGGATGTTAGGAAGCAATTCTTCAGTTATAGAGTAGTTAGGAAGTGGAATAGTCTAGGGAACGATATAGTGGAGGCGGGAACCATACATAGTTTCAAGACAAGGTATGATAAAGCTCATGGAGCAGGGAGAGCAGAGACCCAGTAGCGGACAGCGAAGAGGTGGGGCCAGGAGCTGAGTCTCGACCCCTGCAACCACAATTAGGTGAGTACAATTAGGTGAGTACACACACTACCCTCCCAGAGTCTGTTTACATCTCACTTGGGATTGTTATTCAGGAAGTCACAGTGAACCACGTTAATTATTTTCTACCTACCATTGAGGCAGGTAGTGCAAGATACCAGGACAGGTAGTGCAGGATACCTGGACAGGTAGTGCAGGATACCTGGACAGGTAGTGCAGGATTCCTAGACAGGTAGTACAGGATACCTGGACAGGTTGTGCAGGATACGTGGAGAGGTGGTACAGGATACCTGGACAGGTAGTGCAGGATACCTGGAGAGGTGGTACAGGATACCTGGACAGGTAGTACAGGATACCTGGACAGGTAATACAGGATACCTAGACAGGTAGTGCAGGATACCTGGACAGGTAGTGAGAGATACCTGGACAGGTAGTGCAGGATACCTGGACAGGTAGTGAGAGATACCTGGACAGGTAGTGCAGGATACCTGGACAGGTAGTGCAGGATACCTGGACAAGCAGTATCTTCATTTCCAGAAACGTATCGCCTGCACGGCAGGCTTCTTTAGTGGAATACAGAATGATTTAATATTGGAGACAGTGGAAGAATTGACAGGTGTTCAGTCGTTCAGCTTAAAACTGAGACGTGTGGGATTGATCCAAGTAACTGGAACGAACCTCCCCCCTTGAATCAAACCCAGTTACGTTTTGCTCACCAGGTGCTCTAAGACCCTATCGAGTTTAGCGCTTCCCAATAAATGAAATAATAATAATAATAAAAATACTTCTACTAATAATAACAATAATATAATTGTAATAATAATAATAATAATAATAATAATAATAATAATAATAATAATAATAATAATAATAATAATAATAATAATAATAATAATAATAACAATATAATAATAATAATAATAATAATAATAATAATAATAATAATAATAATAATGAAAATAACAACAATAATAAAGCAAGGGAAGTGTAAGAGTGTAAATAAAACAAGAAGAGTGTACGGGTGTAAATCCCCGGGTGTATTGAATGCATTAGCACACATGAATAAGTAATGAAGGATGCCACCACCTTGCACACACGTGGGAGAGAGACAGACAGAGAGACATAGAGAGCTCATTTCATGTGTATCATCATCTCCAGCTTCCGGGTTCGTGTTTTCCACAAGATGATGCTCTCATCATCATCATTATTATTTATATAAATCATTAACACTTCCACCATCACTACCACCACCACCACCACCACAATAACAACAACTAGCACCACCACTAGCACCACCACCACTAGCACCACCACCACTACCATCACCACCACCACTACTACCACCACAACAACAACAACTAGCACCACCACCACCACTACCATCACCACCACCACAAAACAACAACTACCACCACCACCACCACTACCATCACCACCACCATTACCACCACCACCACAACAACAACTAGCACCACCACCACCACTATCACAACTAGCACCACCACTACCACTACTAGCACCACCACCACCACCTCCACCATCAGCACCACCACTACTACCACCACCACACAACAACAACAACTAGCACCACCACCACATACATCACCACCACCATAACACCACCACCACTACCACACAACTCACCACCACCCCCCATCTCTCTCCATCAAGTCATATTGGGGGATTTAAGCCTGTGGAGCTCAGGTGGCTGTGTGATCATTAATCCAGAGTTATCGCTCAGCCTGACCATTAAAGGTTTGATTGTGATTATGTCCGGCCATTTGTCGATTATGGTGAGACGAGCATTGTCGCCCGTACGCACGTCCAGAGGCAGGTCTCTGTCATCCTACCACGTGGCTTGAGGCAGGTCTCTGTCATACGTACCTCACGGCTTGAGGCAGGACTCTCACACGTACCCACACGCTTGAGGCAGGTCTCTTCATACGTACCTCACGTGCTTGAGGCATCTCTGTCATCCATACTGCACGTGCTTGAGGCAGGCTCTGTCATCCGTACCGCACGTGGCTTGAGGCAGGTCTTGTCATCCTAGTACTGGCGAGCAGGTCTTGTCATCCATACCGCACGGTTGAGGCAGTTTCATCCTACCTCACGGCTTGAGGCAGCTTGTCATCCGTATGCACGTGGCTGAGGCAGATCTCTGTCATCCATATGCACGTGGCTTGAGGCAGGTCTCTGTTATCCGTACCTGCACGTGGCTTGAGGCAGGTCCTGTCATCCATACCGCACGTGGCTTGAGGCAGGTCTCTGTCATACGTACCTCACGTGGCTTGAGGCAGGTCTTTGTCATCCGTACCTCACGTGGCTTGAGGCAGGTCTTTGTCATCCGTAGTCACGTGGCTTGAGGCAGGTCTCTGTCATCCATACCGCACGTGGCTTGAGGCAGGTCTCTGTCATCCGTACCTCACGTGGCTTGAGGCAGGTCTTTGTCATCCGTAGTGCACGTGGCTTGAGGCAGGTCTCTGTCATCCATACCGCACGTGGCTTGAGGCAGGTCTCTGTCATCCGTACCGCACGTGGCTTGAGGCAGGTCTCTGTCATCCATACCGCACGTGCTTGAGGCAGGTCTCTGTCATACGTACCTCACGTGGCTTGAGGCAGTCTTTGTCATCCGTAGTGCACGTGGCTTGAGGCAGGTCTCTGTCATCCATACCGCACGTGGCTTGAGGCAGGTCTGTCATCCGTACCGCACGTGGCTTGAGGCAGGTCTCTGTCATACGTACCTCACGTGGCTTGAGGCAGGTCTTTGTCATCCGTAGTGCACGTGGCTTGAGGCAGGTCTCTGTCATCCATACCGCACGTGGCTTGAGGCAGGTCTCTGTCATCCATACCACACGTGGCTTGAGGCAGGTCTCTGTCATACGTACCTCACGTGGCTTGAGGCAGGTCTTTGTCATCCGTAGTGCACGTGGCTTGAGGCAGGTCTCTGTCATCCATACCGCACGTGGCTTGAGGCAGGTCTCTGTCATCCATACCGCACGTGGCTTGAGGCAGGTCTCTGTCATCCATACCGCACGTGGCTTGAGGCAGGTCTCTGTCATACGTACCTCACGTGGTTTGAGGCAGGTCTTTGTCATCCGTAGTGCACGTGGCTTGAGGCAGGTCTCTGTCATCCATACCGCACGTGGCTTGAGGCAGGTCTCTGTCATCCGTACCGCACGTGGCTTGAGGCAGGTCTCTGTCATCCATACCGCACGTGGCTTGAGGCAGATCTCTGTCATACGTACCCACGTGGCTTGAGGCAGGTCTTGTCATCCAGTGCACGTGGCTTGAGGCAGGTCTCTGTCATCCATACCGCACGTGGCTTGAGGAAGGTCTCTGTCATCCGTACCTCACGTGGCTTGAGGCAGGTCTTTGTCATCCGTAGTGCACGTGGCTTGAGGCAGGTCTCTGTCATCCATACCGCACGTGGCTTGAGGCAGGTCTCTGTCATCCGTACCGCACGTGGCTTGAGGCAGGTCTCTGTCATCCATACCGCACGTGGCTTGAGGCAGATCTCTGTCATACGTACCTCACGTGGCTTGAGGCAGGTCTTTGTCATCCGTAGTGCACGTGGCTTGAGGCAGGTCTCTGTCATCCATACCGCACGTGGCTTGAGGAAGGTCTCTGTCATCCGTACCTCACGTGGCTTGAGGCAGGTATTTGTCATCCGTAGTGCACGTGGCTTGAGGGAGGTCTCTGTCATCCATACCGCACGTGGCTTGAGGCAGGTCTCTGTCATCCGTACCGCACGGGGCTTGAGGCAGGTCTCTGTCATCCATACCGCACGTGGCTTGAGGCAGGTCTCTGTCATACGTACCTCACGTGGCTTGAGGCAAGTCTTTGTCATCCGTAGTGCACGTGGCTTGAGGCAGGTCTCTGTCATCCATACCGCACGTGGCTTGAGGCAGGTCTCTGTCATCCGTACCGCACGTGGCTTGAGGCAGGTCTCTGTCATACGTACCTCACGTGGCTTGAGGCAGGTCTTTGTCATCCGTAGTGCACGTGGCTTGAGGCAGGTCTCTGTCATCCATACCGCACGTGGCTTGAGGCAGGTCTCTGTCATCCGTACCTCACGTGGCTTGAGGCAGGTCTTTGTCATCCGTAGTGCACGTGGCTTGAGGCAGGTCTCTGTCATCCATACCGCACGTGGCTTGAGGCAGGTCTCTGTCTTCCGTACCGCACGTGGCTTGAGGCAGGTCTCTGTCATCCATACCGCACGTGGCTTGAGGCAGGTCTCTGTCATACGTACCTCACGTGGCTTGAGGCAGGTCTTTGTCATCCGTAGTGCACGTGGCTTGAGGCAGGTCTCTGTCATCCGTACCGCACGTGGCTTGAGGCAGGTCTCTGTCATACGTACCTCACGTGGCTTGAGGCAGGTCTTTGTCATCCGTAGTGCACGTGGCTTGAGGCAGGTCTCTGTCATCCATACCGCACGTGGCTTGAGGCGGTCTCTGTCATCCATACCGCACGTGGCTTGAGGCAGGTCTCTGTCATCCGTACCTCACGTGGCTTGAGGCAGGTCTTTGTCATCCGTAGTGCACGTGGCTTGAGGCAGGTCTCTGTCATCCATACCGCACGTGGCTTGAGGCAGGTCTCTGTCATACGTACCTCACATAGCTTGAGGCAGGTCTTTGTCATCCGTAGTGCACGTGGCTTGAGGCAGGTCTCTGTCATCCATACCGCACGTGGCTTGAGGCAGGTCTCTGTCATCCGTACCGCACGTGGCTTGAGGCAGGTCTCTGTCATCCATACCGCACGTGGCTTGAGGCAGGTCTCTGTCATACGTACCTCACGTGGCTTGAGGCAGGTCTTTGTCATCCGTAGTGCACGTGGCTTGAGGCAGGTCTCTGTCATTCATACCGCACGTGGCTTGAGGCAGGTCTCTGTCATCCATACCGCACGTGGCTTGAGGCAGGTCTCTGTCATCCGTACGGCAGGTCGCCGTGAAGCATACCATCATCGTTCGTACGGCAGGTCGTCCTGAAACAGATCATTGTCGTTCATACGACAGATCTCCCTGAGGCAGATCATTGTCGTCCGCACGGCAGGTCGCCCTGAGGAAGACCATTGTCGTCCCCAGTGGCATTCTTTCTCAGGTAGGTCAATCTAGCCCAGGGTGCTCCAGAAGTGCGTCTCTCAGTGTAAATCTCGGTCCATCATCCCGTGCGGATGTTAATTAAATTTATGGCAGGTAATGTCTCTTCCTGGTGAGACGAGGGAGAGGGAATTTTACCCAGGTAGCAAGCTGGTCTATCCTTATGGGGTCATTCCCTGTCGTGGAAGTTTTGCAATGGGCTTCCGTGCTGCCTTAATTGTAGTCGTTTTCCGGGGGTTTTATGTTCGCACAAACGCTTATAGCTATACTGATGCACCTCTGAATTGTGGATTGAGATATACGTCTTTGAGAACCTGACTGCCGTGGAGCCTTCCGAGAGAGAGAGAGAGAGAGAGAGAGAGAGAGAGAGAGAGAGAGAGAGAGAGAGAGAGAGAGAGAGAGAGAGAGAGAGAGAGGGAGGATGCGCTCTCTAATCCCAAGGAAAACTACACGAAATATTGGAAAATTAAATCCCAAGCATAAACACCAAGCGCACCATACTATGACGATAGAGAGAAGGGAAGACAATAATGTTTGATCCAATGAAGTGGGGTGAAGATAGTTCCCACCTCCTAGGATCAAGAGCCCTCCCCCCCTCATCAGCATCAAAGAGCCCTCTCGTTAGAGGAACGAGGTCCTGGAGGCAAGATACAGAACTTAATTCCGTGGAGTAAGGGCAGGGACAAAAATTATCCCCCAGCACACCTCCTCGGGGAAAGTTCCCCACAAGTTTTAGTCAAAGAACGAACGACAGATCGAACCATTTTGAACAAAAATTGAACTATTTTTTTTGGCTACGCGTAAATCTATAATTATTATTTTATTATTATTATCGTTATTATTATTATTATTATTATTATTATTATTATTATTATTATTATTATTATTATTATTGTTACCATTATATTTAAGAGGATGCTCTAAACCTGTAGGAACCACACAACACCTTGGGGAATGAGAGTTAATAATGTTTGATCCGAAGACAGAGTATAACTTGAACCCCATGTAAAAAAAAAAAAAGCACTTTCTGGGGACGCTTTCTGAAGGGGTCAATCTGCTATTAAAACCCATTTCTTGACAGGATAATCACTGAACAGAAAGCGACATTTCATCTGGTTGTCTAATTAGGTGTGACATCTATTAACTACAGGAAGGTCATCAAGGCTGTACGTCACTCCCTTCTCCCCCCCCCCCCCAGTTAAGAATACCTTAATCCCTGAGCTACGGATTTAGGTAAAATTTCAGCGTGTATAAACTGAGATGTATTCAGCTGACGGTGTATATATGAGTATCTCTCTCTGTATAAATTCTCTGTTAGATTTATATTGATGAATTAGACACTTGTGCAGCAACACTTGAGAATCTTCATTGTGGAAACGTTTCGCCAGCCAGCGGCTTCGTCAGTCCAATATAGAAAGTCATAGGCTGGCGAAACGTTTCCACAAGTATCTAATTCATCATCCTGTCGGTTCTCTGAACCATTTATCTAAACATTTATACTGAACCTTCTGGACGCCTTATACCAGCTTGCAATGTTTTGTGTCACAGAGACAAAATTTGAAAGAAGAAAAATATCTCGTCAGAAGTAACTCAAGGTAGAGGCGGCGAACCCGAAAAGTATCCCATTAATAAATCACCCCCCCAAAAAAAAAACAAAAAAAAAACGTATTTTTGACAAGAGACTAGAAATAAAACTTAACGTTTCAATCTCTTTATTGGATCCACCTAAACACCAAATAATAGAACGAATGAAACAGTACACAAAGGAAAGCTTGCTGTGTCAGGTTTCATAATAACCCTACGAGCACAGGTATGTTAACACTGATGCCACTAACGATACGTCACTTTCAATAACTATCTTGATTGTGCAGGGTGTGCCATTCCCACATTCTTAAGAACTGTATTCTTCGGAGCCTTCCTGATTACTTCGGGTCATTAATCCCTTCTATAATAGCAGACTGCTATTTTTCTTGTTAATTATTGTTTGTGTGCTGGATTATATTGGTTCTGCCCCAGGCGGTAGTGGGATTCCTGCATGTGACACATTGCAATATGGCACAGTTGGTTTGAAAACATATCAAAGATCATTTGTGTTCAGACTCATTTACAAATCTCATAACAGTCTGACCTGACCATCAACTGGCATTACACGGACTCCTATAATCCAGTTATTTCCTTCATTGTAATTAAAATTAGTATATTCATTACTTATTTGTCTATTTGAAAGAAAAGTAACTGTATGGGGGAGTATGTGTTTTAATGCTAAGATCAATTTCTTGATTAAACGAAATAACGACAGGTCAAATTTTCCTTTCACGTTAATCTTTAAACACTTAAAGAAAATAATGTGTGCTATTTTTTTTTTTTATACCTTAGGAACCAGTCTGGGTGAGAGAGCTTCCGACGCTGTGTGTAATATTACCGAATTCCTCATCTAAATACCGAGGGGAGGAAATATGTTGTCAAGGTAAGATCAAAGCTCAACCCGTGTCTCTTTTTTTTTCCAGTTTGTGTATTATGGGTGTTGGGATAATGAAGATAGTTCCTGCCTGAGTTGGCTTCCTATATACTTTAAATTCCAGTGTTTCTAATTATGACGAAATACGAGAAGGGCGCATGACGCGTCATTTTCATTCCGCGCACATGCGCACACAGGTCGGCGCATTAAATGACATGTAATATCGACAGGTTAGTGAATAGGACACATGTGCAGCACTTTGGGTATCTTTATTCCAAAGACGTTTCGTCCACCAAAGTCATATTCGGTTTAATACCGAGTACACAAGTCCTATGTTTTGAAATGTTCCGTACGTACATAGGTACATTGATGTTGACTTCACGTACACGTGTCTGCTGATGTAAACATTACATACATACACAGGTCTGCTGATGTAAACATTACAAACGTACACAGGTCTGCTGATGTAAACATTACAAACATACACAGGTCTGCTTATATAAACATTACAAACGTACACAGGTCTGCTGATGTAAACATTACAAACGTACACAGGTCTGCTGATGTAAACATTACAAACGTACACAGGTCTGCTGATGTAAACATTTTAAACGTACACATGTCCCTCTGATCTTTATTTCTTCTAAACAGAACTTCCTCACAGTTTTATTGTCTCTTCGCACCAAGTTCTTCTTTGCCTGAACTTCCTCCTAATCTGCTGGTTCTCTTCGTTCTTTCTGACTCTCGCCTGTAGTGCTCTATCTCTCTCTCTCTCTCTCTCTCTCTCTCTCTCTCTCTCTCTCTCTCTCTCTCTCTCTTTTATATCTACATTTTCTTTGTCTTCTATATTTTTTCTCTTCGACAATTAATTTCTTTCTTTTGTTCGTCTCAGCGTTTTTTTCCCTCGTCATTCATCTTCCTTTCTAATATTCACAATCATTTGTCTTCTCCCTCATGCTATCCTTCTCTTGCTCTCCTTTACACTCACCATCGCACCCTTATAGTTCATCTTTTCTCTTCTTGTCTCTCAAAGTTCAATACATCTTTCCTTTCTTATCTTCTTTAAGTATCAGCATCGCTTTTCTCTTCCTAGCTGGCTGTCTTTAGTTCTTTTCTCCTCTCTATTCATCTCTTCGCTGCTTGCTTTTACTCTCTCCTCCTCCTCCTCTTCCTCATCTTTCTCCTCTGTTTCATTTTTCTTCTTCTTCTTTCTTCTTCTTCTTCTTCTTCTTCTACTTTCAGTTCATTTTTTCTGACCCTCCTCCGGCTCATTTTTCCTATCTTCTTCCTCCCCCCTTTTTGCTTCTCCTTTTTCGTTTCCTCTTCCTCTTTCCGTATCTCCTTCCTTCTTCTTACTCCACCACCACCTCTTCCTAGACAGCCTTCCGCTCTTCTATCCTTCACACACACACACACACACACACACACACACAGATCATTCACGAAAGTCTTTAATCTAGAAAGAAGAACAGTTCATCTCAGCAGAAGAAATCTCCAACGTCTTTCCCATGTACCCGTTCCGCTCCTCCTCTTCCTCCTCCTCCGGGTCTTCCTTTTCCTCCTCGTCATCTCGGTGACCTCGCCTTGTAACTACGAGGTCGACCTCCGCCAACCTCCACCTTTTCAACCTCGGGTCGCTGCACTCGGTGCACCAAGCAGTGCAGCTCCCGAGGTCCTCTGATGGTCTGCCTTTGATGCAAGCCGCGTTTTATTGCACCTTGCTTTGTGCAACACAAAAAGGAGTAACGGTTAAAAATTGTCTTTGATGGGAATGGTTCAAATTTAGCAAATACTTTTTTTTTCTTTGGCGATATTATTTTTTTGTATGAGTGGGAAGAGGAACGGTGCGTTGGTGATGAAAACAAGTGTGTGTGTGTGGGTGTGTGTGTGTGTGTGTGTGTGTGTGTGTATGTGTGTGTGTGTGTGTATGTGTGTGTGTGTATGTGTGTGTGTGTGTGTACTCACCTAGTTGTACTCACCTAGTTGTGGTTGCAAGGGTCGAGTCACAGCTCCTGGCGCCGCATCTTCACTGGCCGCTACTGGGTCACTCTCCCTTCGCCATGAGCCTTATCATACCTCTTCTTGAAGCTATGAATGGATCCTGCCTCCACTACATCACTTCCCAAGCTGAGAACTCCAGTAGGTTTGTGACACAGGATTTCCCGTCCCTGAAACCGTGTTGGCCGTCATTGATAAGCTCATTCCTTTCTAGATGTTCCAACACTCTTCTGATAATCTTCTCCATGACTTTGCATATTATACATGTCAGTGACACTGGTCTGTAGTTTAGTGTCTCGTGTCTGTCTCCTTTTTTAAAAATTGGGACTACATTTGCTGTCTTCCATACCTCAGGTAATATCCCTGTTTCGATAGATGTGTTGAATATTGTTGTTAGGGTACACATAGCACCTCTGCTCCCTCTCTCAGGACCCATGGAGAGATGTTGTCCGGCCCCATCGCCTTTGAGGTATCTAGCTCACTCAGCAGCCTCTTCACTTCTTCCTCGGTTGCATGTATCGTGTCCAGCACTTGGTGGTGTACCCCACCTCTCCGTCTTTCTGGAGTCCCTTCTGTCTCCTCTGTGAACACCTCTTTGAATCTCATGTTGAGTTCCTCACATACTTCGCGGTCGTTTCTTGTGATCTCTCCTCCTTCCTTCCTTAGCCTGATCACCTGGTCCTTGACTGTTGTTTTCCTCCTGATGTGGCTGTACAGCAGCTTTGGGTCAGATTTGGCTTTCGCTGCTATGTTATTTTCATATTGTCGTTGGGCCTCCCTTCTTACCTGTGCATATTCATTTCTGGCTCTACGACTGCTCTCCTTATTCTCCTGGGTCCTTTGCCTTCTATACTTCTTCCATTCACTAGCACACTTGGTTTTGGCCTCTCTATACCTTTGGGTGAACCACGGGCTCATCCTGTTTTTTTCATTATTCCTGTTGCCCTTGGGTACAAACCTCTCCTCAGCTTCCTTGCATATTGTTGTCACATATTCCATTATTCGTTTACTGACTTCCCTGATAGTTCTTTGTTCCACTGAACCCCGTTCAGGAAGTTCTTCATGCCCACGTAGTCCCCTTTCTTGTAGTTTGGCTTCATTCGTCCAGCCCTTCCTGCTTTCCCCTCCACTTGTAACTCTACTGTGTATTCGAAGCTTAAAACCACATGATATCCTCAATATCTGCACTACTCAAGGTGAATATTAGGTCCAGTCTCGCTTGTTCATCCTCTACTCTCTCTCTGGTAGTGTCCCTTACGTGTTGGTACATGAAGTTTTCCAGTACCACCTCCATCATCTTATCCCTCCACGTTTCTTGGCTCCCATGTGGCTCCAAGTTCTCCCAGTCGATTTCCTTGTGGTTGAAGTCACCCATGATCAGTAGCTTCACCCTGCTCGCATGAGCTCTTCTGGCCACTTCAGCCAGTGTGTCAACCATCGCTCTATTAATCTCATCATACTCTTGCCTTGGCCTCCTGCTGTTCTGTGTGGGTTATACATCACTGCAATTACCACCTTGGAACCTCCAGACTGAAGCGTTCCTACTATGTAATCTCTTGCCTCTCCTCTGTCTCCTCTCTCCAGCTCATCAAAATCCCATCGGTTTTTGATTAGCAGTGCCACTCCTCCACCCCCTTCTGTTCCCTCTGTCTTTCCTCAGGATCTGATATTCCGTTGGAAAGATGGCATCGGTTATCATACCTGTGAGCTTGGTTTCTGTGAGAGCTATTATGTCCGGTGATGCCTCCTTGACTCTTTCGTGCCACTCCTCCCACTTATTTGTTATTCCGTCAGCATTGGTGTACCATACCTTCAGTTTCCTCTCCAACACTTGTGTTTTGGGAGTCTGTGGGGGTGGGGGACCTGGTAGTGTACTGCGGGATTCTTTAGCGGAGTGTTGGGTGGGGGATTGTGGTTTGTGTTTGGATAGCGTGATTGGTTGTGTGGTTCTGGGAATGGTGTGTGTGTGTGTGTGTGTGTGTGTGTGTGTGGTGTGTGTGTGTGTGTGGTTTGTGTGTGTGTGTGTACTCACCTAGTTGTACTCACCTAGTTGTGGTTGCAGGGGTCGAGTCATAGCTCCTAACCCCGCCTCTTCACTGGCCGCTACTGGGTCACTCTCCCTGCGCCATGAGCTTTATCATACCTCTTCTTAAAGCTATGTGTGTGTGGGGTGTGTGTGGGGTGTGTGTGGGGTGTGTGGGGTGTGTGTGGGGTGTGTGTGGGGTGTGTGTGGGGTGTGTGTGGGGTGTGTGTGGGGTGTGTGTGGGGTGTGTGTGGGGTGTGTGTGGGGTGTGTGTGGGGTGTGTGTGTGTTTGTGTGTTTGTGTGTGTGTGTGTGTGTACTCACCTAGTTGTACTCACCTAGTTGTGGTTGTAGGGGTCGAGACATAGCTCCTGGCCCCGCCTCTTCACTGGCCGCTACTGGGTTACTCTCCCTGCGCCATGAGCTTTATCATACCTCTTCTTAAAGCTGTGTATGGAACCTGCCTCCACTACATCGCTTCCCAAGCTATTCCACTTCCCGACTACTCTGTGACTGAAGAAATACTTCCTAACATCCCTGTGATTCATCTGAGTCTTCAACTTCCAACTGTTGCTGTGTCCCATCTTTGGAACATTCTGTTTCTGTCAGTATTTTATATGTCGTTATCATGTCCCCCCTATCTCTCCTGTCCTCCAGTGTCGTCAGGTCGATTTCCCTTAACCTCTCCTCGTAGGACATACCCCTTAGCTCCGGGACTAGTCTTGTTGCAAACCTTTGCACTTTCTCTAGTTTCTTTACGTGCTTGGATAAATGTGGGTTCCAAACTGGTGCTGCATACTCTAGTATGGGCCTAACGTACACAGTGTACAGGGTCCTGAACGATTCTTTATTAAGATGTCGGAAAGCTGTTCTTAGGTTTGCTAGGCGCCCGTATGCTGCAGCAGTTATTTGGTTGATGTGCGCCTCAGGAGATGTGCCTGGTGTTATACTCACCCCAAGATCTTTTTCCTTGATTGAAGTTTGTAGTCTCTGGCCCCCTAGACTGTACTCCGTCTGCGGTCTTCTTTGCCCTTCCCCAATCTTCATGACTTTGCATTTGGTTGGGTTGAACTCCAGGAGCCAATTGCTGGACCAGGCTTGCAGCCTATCCAGATCCCTTTGTAGTTCTGCCTGGTCCTCTTCCGATTGAATTCTTCTCATCAACTTCACATCATCTGCAAACAGGGACACTTCGGAGTCTATTCCTTCCGTCATGTCGTTCACAAACACCAGAAACAGCACTGGTCCCAGGACTGACCCCTGTGGAACCCCACTCGTCACCGGCGCCCACTCTGACACCTCGCCACGGACCATGACTCGCTGCTGTCTTCCTGACAGGTATTCCCTGATCCATTGTAGTGCCTTCCCTGTTATTCCTGCCTGGTCCTCCAGGTGTGTGTGTGTGTGTGTGTTAGTTACCATTTTGTCCTAGGCACATGTCAATTAGACACTAGGCCTGTTGTATGTATGTGTGTGTGTGTAAGGAAACACTTTGAAATGTTTCTGCCCCACCGGGAATTGAACCCGGCCCCTCCGTGCGTGAAGCGAGAGCTTTACCCACTGGGCCACCGGGGGCGTGTATGTGTGTGTGTGTGTGTGTATGTGTGTGTGTGGGGGTGGGGTGGGGGTGTATGGGGGTTTGGGGGAGGGGTGTCCAGAAATTTGCAACAAGACTAGTCCCAAATCTAAGATGACTGACCAGTGAGGAGAAGTTAGTTTTAGAGAAAAGAAGCACCAAATGAAGAGACATGACAACAACGTAAAAGGATATTCAGAGGATTTGATAGGGCAGACAGGGAAAGATTGTTTGGGAAGGGGTGGGATGGGGAACGAGGGCACACAACTGGAAATTAGAGAAGTAAACAAAACACATAGAAGTTAGGAACTACTTTTGAGCCGCTGAGTGGTCAGTAACGGGGTTGAGTTAGACGAGGAGGTAATGGAAGCCATAATTATACACAGTTTTAAGGTAAGACACAGCACGAAACTTGTTAAACCAGTTATATGAAGTTAAATGACAGTGTTATAAGCTGGGACTCCACAGTAACACTGCAATCACAAATTGGTGATTACACACACACACACACACACACACACACACACAACACACACAACACACACACACACACACACACAACACACACACACACACACACAACACACACACACACACACACACACACACACACACACACACACATACGTCCTACGAGGAGAGGTTAAAAAAATCGACCTGACGACACTGGAGGAGAGAAGGGATAGGGGAGACATGATAACGACACATAAAATACTGAGAGGAATCGACAAGGTGGGCAGAGACAGGATGTTCCAGAGATGGGCCACAGCAACAAGGTTTAACAATTGGAAATTGAAAACTCACATGAATCACAGGGATGTTAGGAAGTATTTCTTCAGTTATAGAGTTGTCAAAAATGGAATAGTCTGGAAAGTGATGTAGTGGAGGCAGGATTCATACATAGCTTTAAGAAGAGGTATGATAAAGCTCATTACCTAGTAGCGACCAGTGAAGAGGCGGGGCCAGGAGCTATCAGTTGACACCTGCAACCAAAATTTGGTGAGTACACACAAACAAACAAACACCTAGTAGCGACCAGCGAAGAGGCGAAGCCAGGGGCTGTGAATCGACCCCTGCAACCACAAATAGGTGAGTAAACACACACACACACACACACACACACACACACACACACACACACAGACACACAGACACAAACACAACACACACACACACACACACACACACACACACACAAACCTCGAACAGCATTCCGACATCTTAACAAAGAATCGTTCAGGACCCTGTACACTGTGTACCTTAGGCCCATACTGGAGTATGCAGCGCCAGTTTGGAACCCACACCTATCCAAGCACGTAAAAAAGCTAGAGAAAGTGCAAAGGTTTGCAACAAGACTAGTCCCAGAGCTAAGGGGTATGTCCTACGAGGAGAGGTTAAGGGAAATCGACCTGACGACACTGGAGGACAGGAGAGATAGGGTAAACATGATAACATATATAAGCTACTGAGAGGAATTGACAAGGTGGACAAAGACAGAATGTTCCAGAGATGGGACACAGTAACAAGAGGACACAGTTGGAAGTTGAAGACTCAGATGAATCACAGAGATGTTAGGAAGTATTTCTTCAGTCACAGAGTGGTCGGGAAGTGGAATAGTTTAGCAAGTGATGTAGTGGAGGCAGGCTCCATACATAGCTTTAAGAAGAGGTATGATAAAGCTCATGGCGCAGGGAGAGTGACCCAGTAGCGGCCAGTGAAGAGGCGGGGCCAGGAGCTATGAATCGACCCCTGCCACCACAACTAGGTGAGTACAACTAGGTGAGTATACACACACACACACACACACACACACACACACACACACAGATCTTCAACACATCTATCAAAACAGGGCAACTACCTGAGGTATGGAAGACAGCAAATGTCGTTCCAATTTTTAAAAAAGGAGACAGGAACGTAGCACTAAACTACAGACCAGTGTCACTGACATGTATAGTATGCAAGGTCATGGAGAAGATAGTCATTAGAAGAGTGGTGGAGCACCTAGAAAGGAATGATCTTATCAACGATGGCCAACCGGTTTCAGGGACGGGAAATCCTGTGTCACAAACCTACTGGAGTTCTACGACAGGTGACAGCAATAAGACAAGAGAGAGAGGGGTGGGTAGATTGCATATTCTTCGACTGTAAGAAACCGTTTGACACAGTTCCACACAAGAGATTAGTGCAAAAGTTGGAGGACCAGGAAGGGTTACAGGGAAGGCACTACAATGGATCAGGGAATACCTGTCAGGAAGACAGCAGCGAGTCATGGTACGTGGCGAGGTGTCAGAGTGGGCGACGGTGACGAGCGGGGTTCCACAGGGGTCAGTCCTGGGACCAGTGCTGTTTCTGGTATTTGTGAACGACATGACGGAAGGAATAGACTCCGAAGTGTCCCTGTTTGCAGATGATGTGAAGTTGATGAGAAGAATTCAGTCGGACGAGGACCAGGCAGAACTACAAATGGATCTGGATAGGCTGCAAGCCTGGTCCAGCAATTGGCTCCTGGAGTTCAACCCCACCAAGTGCAAAGTCATAAAGATTGGGGAAGGGTAAAGAAGACCGCAGGCGGAGTACAGCATAGGGGGCCAGAGACTGCAAACCTCAATCAAGGAAAAAGACCTTTCGGTGAGTATAACACCAGGTACATCTCCTGAGGCGCACATCAACCAAATAACTGCTGCAGCATATGGGCGCCTAGCAAACCTAAGAACAGCATTCCGACATCTTAATAAAGAATCGTTCAGGACCCTGTACACTGTGTACGTTAGGCCCATACTGGAGTATGCAGCACCAGTTTGGAACCCACACCTAGCCAAGCACGTAAAGAAGCTCGAGAAAGTGCAAAGGTTTGCAACAAGACTAGTCCCGGAGCTAAGGGGCATGTTCTACGAGGAGAGGTTAAGGGAAATCGACCTGACGACACTGGAGGACAGGAGAGATAGGGGGGACATGATAACAACATATAAGATACTGAGAGGAATTGACAAAGTGGACAAAGACAGAATGTTCCAGAGATGGGACACAGCAACAAGGGGACACAGTTGGAAGTTGAAGACTCAGATGAATCACAGAGATGTTAGGAAGTATTTCTTCAGTCACAGAGTGGTCGGGAAGTGGAATAGTTTAGGAAGTGATGTAGTGGAGGCAGGCTCCATACATAGCTTTAAGAAGAGGTATGATGAAGCTCATGGCGCAGGGAGAGTGACACAGTAGCGGCCAGTGAAGAGGCGGGGCCAGGAGCTATGACTCGACCCCTGCAACCACAACTAGGTGAGTACAACTAGGTGAGTACACACACACACATCACTTCCACCCCCACAATCCTTCCCTACATGAGCCAAGTTGCTAATATAAGTTTTAGTGTTTGGCATTTCTTGTACTAATGTGAGTATCGCATGCTGGTGAGCTGTTGGCCTGGCCGCAGCCACCGTCGCCGCAGCCACCGTCGCCACAGCTGCCGAAGCCGCAGCTGCCGCCGCCGCAGCTGCCACCGCCGCAGCTGCCGCCGCCGCTCACATCCTCTAGCTTCAAGTTTTTTTTTTTTTACCTTCTCCATTGATCACATTAACCCATGAAGAAAAAAATAATACGCAGATATACATGTCTTTGCCGAGTCTGTTGTTGTCTTTCTAAAGTATCAGGAGAGATGTTACCTGTTTAGAGTGAAACAAAATATATATATATATATATATATATATATATATATATATATATATATATATATATATATATATATATATATATATATAAGTGTAAAAAAGGTATATTATACGATAAGTAAGACACATGACACATGTGCAACAGTTAAGCTTTATCAGTCGAATACACAGGTGGCAAATATGGAGACAACAGAAGCAGTAGGGAGGTAGAGTTTGTGATGAGTCCATCAACCTTGAAGAAGTAGTTCGAGGTGGTCAGTCCCTTAGCCTGGCGGTGGTTAACTTCATGACCTTGATCACCAAGAGGTATCAGCTGATCTCCGCTGATCTGATTACGAGTCCGTGTTATCTGAACTGAATTGATTTAAACTTGAAGAGCCTGACTTCCTTAGCTCTGAAACACACTTTAAGACTCGATTGTCACTTCTTCAGTGTGAAACGTATGACTTAGACGCAAATTATTGTGCTGAGATTAAAATGTGCTCCATATAAATTAAAGTTTGGAACTGAGACTATACTGACTATTAATATTACCTCTTCTATCATCTCCTCTGTTATCACACACACACACAAGCACGTAAAGAAACTAGAGAAAGTGCAAAGGTTTGCGACAAGGTTAGTTCCACAACTCAGGGGACTGTCCTATGAAGAAAGGTTGAGGGAAATAGGACTAACAACACTGGAGGAAAGAAGGGTCAGAGGAGACATGATAACGACATACAAAATACTGCGGGAATTGACAAGGTAGACAGTGACAGGATGTTCCAGAGAGGAACACAGAAACAAGGGGACACAACTGGAAGCTGAAGACTCAGATGAGTCAGAGGGATGTTAGGAAGCATTTCTTCAGCCACAGAGTAGTCAGGAAGTGGAATAGTCTAGAGAAAGATATAGTGGAGGCAGGAACCATACATAGTTTTAAGACAAGGTATGATAAAGCTCATGGAGCAGGAGAACAGAGACCCAGTAGCAGACAGGAAGAGGCGGGGCCAGGAGCTGAGTCTCGGCCCCTGCAACCACAATTAGGTGAGTACACACACACACACACACACACACACACACACACACACACACACACACACACAAACTCACACACACCTCACACACACACACACTCACTCACACACACACACTCACACACACACACTCACACACACACACCACACACACACTCACACACACACACACACACACACAAAAACATACACCACACACACACACACACACACTCAACATACACACACACACATCACACACACACACACCTCACACACACACCCCACACACACTACACACACACACACACACACACACACACTCACACCACACACACACACACACACCACACACACACACACACACACACACACACACACACACACACACGGCTTAACCAGACATTTTCCAGTCTCTCACATATACCTTCCATGGACTTTGCTTGAAAGGAAACAGATATACGCCTTTGTCTACGTTGTAATGTGACTACCACCACCTATTAACGGTGTTATTGTATCTGTGGTACATTAATAGCTCTCAGTGATTCCAATCTTATTTCTTTCATATTTTCATTATTAGGAATTACTAAGCATTAATTTAAGTATTTAGGAGTAAGATTCTGAACTTTATAACAAAAAATCCTGACAAAGTACGAGATACAACCCACCTGGATAATGTACATACATTATTAGAAACATTATCCATGTATTCTTGACATTTCATTGTTTATATAACTTATGGATATGGTTAAATAGTTCAACAAATCCTTAATGAGGATTTTAAATAAATATCTGCTAGTTTAAGGAATTCGAAATTATGAATGCATCTCTGTACGAGGTGTACACTGTACTGACACGATGATGGATGTCCCTTCACTCTAGTGGCTTAATAAACAGTAACAATAATTGGTAAAACATCTGCCTCCTGCTGTTGGTCGCATATATAATTCCTTTATAACTAACAGTAAGAACTTCATTGAACGTTTGAGCAGCTTAAACTTGACATTCTGAATCATTATATTTAGGGGGAAGCGCTAAACCCATAGGGTGTCATGCAGAAACAAGAGGACAAGCCTAGTGCCTTGAATTAAGAATACCTCACTAGCATCATGGAAGCTCTCCTGAGGGGCCACTGCCATTCTGGAAAATTGTCATACTGAAAGTGGTGTCCGTAACTCAAAAAAAAAAGTGGCAAAGCTGAAGGAAAGCACAGTAAGGTGTGTGTGTAATGCCTGAAAACAGCCATGCCTTCACTAGCCGCTAGTAAGTAAAAAATTACATAAAAACAAATATATGAATATAAAATGAGAGGCTAGTAATAATATAATCCATCACCATCAACAGGTAGGACAAGAGGACACCCTCCACCTTCCCCACACCCACACACCCACACTTACACCCCTTTCCACACCCACACTTACACCCCTTCCCACACCCACACTTACACCCCTTCCCACACACACACACACACACTTACACCACTCCCCACACACACACACACCCACACTTGCACCCCTTCCCACACACACACAAACTTACACCCCTTCCCACACACACCCACCCACACTTACACCCCTTCCCACACACACACACACACACACACCCACACTTACACCCCTTCCCACACACACACACTTACTCCCCTTCCCACACACACACACACACTTACACCCCTTCCCACACACACACACACACACACTTACTCCCCTTCCCACACACACACACACACACACACACACACACACTGCTGTTTTATAGTAGTCATTAACAGCCGCGTTGACTTCAAACCTTGCGTTAAATACCTCTTTATTTCAGGCGAAAAACTGCCTTGTTAGGTTATTGTCTCCCTTGTGTTATTGTTGGGCGTTGTGGTCTGAGTCACTCCTGCCCTGCCTCAGGGAGGGAGGGTGAGAAGACAGGGTGGAGTGGGAAGGAGGAAAGGGTGGGAAGGAGGGGTGGGATGGAGGGAGGGAGTAGTTAGGGTGGAAAAAAGGACTTAATTTTGGGTGTGCGTGTGTCTCTACTTTATTAGAGAAAGTGGCGGGGAAGGAGAGAAGGGAGTGGAGTGACGGAGGTAATGGAGGCGAAGGAGTAGAGTGGAGGAGGTAGTGAAGAATAGAGTGGAGTGAAAGAGGGTGAGGAGTGAAAGAGGGTGAGGAGTGAAAGAGGGAGTGGAGTGAAGGAGGGAGTGGAGTGAAGGAGACTGTGGAGTGAAGGAGGGAGTGGAGTGAAGGAAGGAGTGGAGTTAAAGAGGGTGTGGATTAAAGAACGGAGTGGAGTGAAAGAGGGTGTGGAGTGAACGAGGGAGTGGAAGTGAAAGAGGGTGTGGAGTGAAGGAGGGTGTGGAGTGAAGAGGGTGTGGAGTGAAGGAGTGGAGTGAAGGAGGGTGTTGAGTGAAGGAGGGAGTGGAGTAAAGGAGGGTGGAGTGAAGGAGTGGAGTGAAGGAGGGAGTGGAGAGAAGGAGGGAGTGGAGTGAAGGAGGGTGTGGAGTGAAGGAGGGAGTGGAGTGAAGGAGTGTGTGGAGTGAAGGAGGGTGTTGAGTGAAGGAGGTGTGGAGTGAAGGAGGGAGTGGAGTGAAGGAGGGAGTGGAGTGAAGGAGGGAGTGGAGAGAAGGAGGGAGTGGAGTGAAGTAGGGTGTGGAGTGAAGGAGCGAGTGGAGTGAAGGAGTGTGTGGAGTGAAGGAGGGTGTTGAGTGAAGGAGGGAGTGGAGTGAAGAGGGAGTGGAGTGAAGGAGGGTGTGGAGTGAAGGAGGGAGTGGAGTGAAGGAGGGTGTGGAGTGAAGGAGGGAGTGGAGTGAAGGAGGGAGTGGAGTGAAGGAGGGTGTGGAGTGAAGGAGGGTGTGGAGTGAAGGAGTGTGTGGAGTGAAGGAGGGTGTTGAGTGAAGGAGGGAGTGGAGTGAAGGAGGGAGTGGAGTGAAGGAGGGTGTGGAGTGAAGAAGGAAGTGGAGTGAAGGAGGGTGTGGAGTGAAGGAGGGAGTGGAGTGAAGGAGGGAGTGGAGTGAAGGAGGGTGTGGAGTGAAGGAGGGTGTGGAGTGAAGGAGTGTGTGGAGTGAAGGAGGGTGTTGAGTGAAGGAGGGTGTTGAGTGAAGGAGGGAGTGGAGTGAAGGAGGGTGTGGAGTGAAGGAGGGTGTGGAGTGAAGGAGTGTGTGGAGTGAAGGAGGGTGTGGAGTGAAGGAGGGTGTTGAGTGAAGGAGGGTGTTGAGTGAAGGAGGGTGTGGAGTGAAGGAGGGAGTGGAGTGAAGGAGGGAGTGGAGTGAAGGAGGGAGTGGTAAAGATATTCAAGATTCTCTGGCTGCTGTTATTTATTACACGTTCATCTTACCACTTCCGTAAGACAAAACAAGTGTTAAATCTGAAAGAAGTAACCTATACTTGTTTGGCTCACAACCATAGTGACCAGAGTTAGATTCCCGGGTTAAGTAGAGCTAAGCCGTCTTATTCCTGCTGCCCCTGTTCACCTAGAGGCAAATAGGTACCCACAGTTCTCCTTCTCCTTCATTATTATCATTATTATTATTGTTATTATTATGAAGATGTACTAAGTTCGTAGGATTCATAGATCTCCTGGGAAAAAAGAGAGACAATCAGGTTTGATCTATGGAACGGAGTGTTGAAGGGTCAGATCTATTCACCCTCTATTTCTCTTGTATTTCTCAGTGTACGGTTATTTCAATTCAAATCTCTCTCTCTCTCTCTCTCTCTCTCTCTCTCTCTCTCTCTCTCTCTCTCTCTCTCTCTCTCTCTCTCTATTTCTCTCTCTCATATAATATATATGTCGTGCCGAATAGGTAAAACTTGCGATTTGGGTTTAAATAGCAACGCTTTTCTTGCCGAATTACGCAAGCGAAAATTTGTGTATGCAATAATTTCGCAAAAATCATTCTGAACCTGACGGAAAAAAATATACTTCATTGTTTGTCTATTATTAAATTATTGTAAATTTATCTAAAATATATTTAGTTGGATTAGGTTAAATTAAATTGGGCTTGTTATATTAAGGTTGGGTAAGTTTTCTAAGGTTCTTTTGGTAAAAAATTATTAATTTTTACTTTAACATAAATGAAAAAATATGTCTTTAAACGTATAAGAGAAATTTTTAGAAAGGACTTAATTTTAAATGAGTTCTTGCTAATTGACCAGTTTTACCTATTCGGCACGATACACACACACATACAGACATACATACACATACACACACACAAACACACACACACACACACACACACACGCCCCGATGGCATGGTGGCTAGCGCTCTTGCTTCACGCACGGAGGGCCAGGGTTCAATTCCCGGCGGGACCGAAACATTTCGAAGTGTTTCCTTACACACACACACACACACACACACACACACATATATACAACAGGCCTAGTGTCTAATCGACATGTGCCTAGGACAAAATGGTAAGTAACACACACACACACACAAGACTGGACCTTGTATTCACCCTGAACAGCTCAGATATTGAAGACATAACACACGAGAGCCCCCTGGGAGCCAGTGACCATATGTTGCTGAGCTTTGAGTACATTGTAGAGCTACAGGTGGAGAGGGAAAACGGTACCGAAAGAGACAAACCAGATTTTAAAAGAGGAAACTACACAGGCATGAGGAATTTCCTGCAGGAGGTTCAGTGGGAAAGGGAAATAGATGGACAGACAATAAATGAAATGATGGAATACTGTAGGGTCAAAGTGCAGGAGGCAGAGGAACGGTTTATACCCAGAGGAAAAGATTAAACGGGAAGGCCAGAAAGAGCCCCTGGTTTACCCAAAGGTGCAGGGAGGCAAAGACTCAGAGTGTCAGAGAATGGAAAAGGTACAGAAGGCAAAGAACCCAAGTAAACAAAGAGAGTAGTAGAAGAGCTAGAAACGAGTATGCACAGGTACGGAGGGAGGCCCAGAAACAGTACGAAAACGACATAGCATCGAAAGTTAAGTCCGACCCGAAGCTCATGTACAGTCACATCAGAAGGAAAACAACAGTTAAAGACCAGGTGATAAGGCTGAGGAGAGAAGATGGGGGAACTCACAAGCAATGATCAAGAGGTATGTGAGGAGCTCAACTTGAGGTTTAAGGAAGTATTCACAGTGGAGGAAGGAAGGCAGCTGGGTAGACAGGATGGGGTGCATCACCAACAAGGGATGTATCAAGTGCTAGAGGCATACACACAACTGAGGAGGAGGTGAAGCAGTTACTCAGTGACCTTGATACCTCAAAGGCGATGGGTCCGGACAATATCTCCCCGTGGGTTCTTCGGGAAGGAGCTGAGGTACTGAGTGTGCCACTTACCATAATATTCAACACATCCCTTGAAAATGGGCAGATACCTGAGGTATGGAAGAAGGCCAATGTAGTCCCCATCTTTAAAAAGGAGACAGAAAAGAGGCACTAAACTATAGACCGGTGTCACTTACATGTATAGTGTGCAAAGTCCTGGAGAAAA